>LPNX010176653.1:465589-478507 GCA_001517045.1 Pseudotsuga menziesii | reverse complement strand
GGGGGGGGGGGGGGGGGGGGGGTTAGCTATTTGAGGTTTCATTATTATGGGAGTCTGAGTCTGTATGCCATTGAAGTGTTATGAACGCATTTGCATTGGCACGAGTTGTTAGGGCACGGTGCAGACAGGCGTTTCGTTGTCTGCACCACCCTTTTCTTGGTATTTTCATGATCGGTCGGGGGTTAGTAAGTCGTTTTTCTTGCAGTTACCATATCCCGTGGGATTCAGGAGGGTCTTTTGATCGATTAGGGTTTCCTCGAAGACGGTTACTGCGTAGGGTTTTAGTACTTTGAGATTGAGAATTGTGTTGAGATCCAGCGGTAGAATTAGTCTAATAAGTACCTGTGTGAGACGGAGGTTGTTCAGTTGATTAAGGTTTTGAGATAGTGGAGCTTAGGAAAAGTTAGGACGCAGTTTGCAGGATTTTTCCTTGTTAAATATTTCATTCGTAAAGACTGTGTTTAACTTATTTTAAACAGCATGCATGTCGAGGAGGTAAATAAATTGGTATATTTTCTTGTGTGTTGCTATAAGCATTTGCTAAGATCTCAGTTAGCCTAAAACATGTTTTTTGACTATGACAGGTCGATTGCTATAATAGCAACATGTCAAAGTGACAGAAGAAAAAATCTCAGATGGCTGAAGGAGAGCCTGAAGTAGAAATAATCACCAAAGTTGAGTTCATCTACGAAGATACCAAAGCCACTACTGGAGTTGAAGCAAACTACAAGTGCGGAGAAATCTATAGAATGATCTCAAACCAGAATGTACCTGATGCCGGGTTTGAAGAACTCGCGATCTATGCCAACATTGAGAAGTCATCCTTAATGAAAATAGCTACGAGGCCCAAATTATTTCCCCGTTCAGAAGTAATAGGATGGATTCTTCCCAGGGCAGATGTGACGACAATGATTCTAGAGAACACTGCAAAGCAAGGCTATGCTACATATAGCCCTGCATATGTCTCCATGGCATATCATCTACCCACACCACAGGTCTATTTGACAGAGAGTTGGTTGAAGGAGATAGCTATGGACCTGGTAGAAACTGTGTTATCAACTCAAATGGAACTTCTCCGTCCAAGTGCCGACATTCCCTATGTTGATGCACAAAAGGACATTTATGGATTGAAGGTTGCCTAAAAAACTATAGATGGGCATGTTATGAAATACATTCATTATCCATCCAGCTTGCCATTTTTACCTTTTAATATGTCAATTGATGTACGCACCTTTGCCTATATGCAACCTGCGTACATACGCGACTTTTCCTACAGCATGTCGCGTACTATACGCGAGTATTTGTCATTGCAACCCACGTACAGATCTGTATGCGGGTTTCCATTAGAGCAACTCGCGTGTCATACACGGGTTGCCAATATCAATAATCACATACGCTTTCCTTTGACATTAAAACTAATAAATCATGATTATTTGAGATTTGTTAAGCCCTTAACTATAACCATCTTAACTGTCTCAACCTCCTCAACCCTCGAAACTGCCTTATTTCACTAAGTATAAATAAAGGCCTTGGGGAGGGTATTAAAAAATCATACTTGGAGAGCAAAGTTATGCTGGTGGTGTCTATTCAGAAGTCTTTGGAGCAGTGGAACTCGGAATCCTTTGGTTGCAGAGGAGTCCTTGTTTCAGGCATTGGGTTGTAATCTTAACTCATTCACTATTGTTAATAAAGAGAATCCTTTTTCCAAATGTGTTTTGAATGTCTTTCATGTATCATGGTTTGATGAATATTTATGATTAAGCACTCTATATATTGTTTATCTAACATGTTCTATATACATGTATAAGCTTGCATTTGGAGGATTTGCTCTTTACATGTGAAGGAGAAACATCCCTAAAAGATTTGGAGGAGAAGTAGAGCGGAAGAAGACAAAGCTAGGATCAACCGTCGGGAATCGGGTGAGTCTATCCTATCTTCTTATTTCCTTTATGTACTTTAAAGTTGATTGCCTGCAAGTTTTAAGAGTATGTTGGTAACCCCAGACCTTCGGTTATAAGGTTTTTATTCCTGTACAATAGATCTGGCGACTCTGTTGGGGAGCCCAGACTGCTGTAGGTTATTTCTGTTACCCTTGACCAGTCTTTACCTTGAGTTTGTGTGTGGTATTTTATCCTGGTTCATGCTTACCATAGTGTTTGAAGGCCTTGTGGATTTTCCTTCTTTTTTGAGAAAATTGTGTACCTATACGTGGGTTGCTCTCATACACAGTCGCGTACAGAGGCCTGCGTACGCGGGTTGCTCTCTAGGACAGTCGCGTACAGTACGCGAGTTGCCCTTGTACACAGTCACGTACAAGCCTTGAAATAGGGATTTTTGGGCTAGGGTTTACTTGTCCCAGTCCTTTGGTGATTCATGTTTGTTAGTTGGCCGTCCTTATAAACACTGTGTTGTTAGTTTAATGACCTTGGTGGCCACACCTAGTGCTTTCCTGTAAAGACCTTGAGTTTCTTTTGTTTGGATTGTCTTCTGTTTGCATTTTGAAGTAGGTTTGACTGTTTGGGTTATAGGTTGAAGTGTTTTTGTCCGAATCAATGATCAGGGTTTTGGGCAGTCTTTTTCCCAGTATATCTTTAGATAGTGATTGGTTTGTCACTTACCTTTGTGTGGTTTCAATGATTTCTTGTCATTGTACCTGCCCAAGCTAGGGTTCCAAGTCTTCCCTTGTTGGTTGATTTTTGGTCTTATTAATCTGTTTACTTCAATTTGCTTGCTTTATACAGTCGATTTTGTCCAAGTATACTCAAGTTTAGTGCATTTTAGGTGCATGGTAGTCTTTGAGCATTTTGAAAAATGAAAAGAAAACATTAGAAACTTCTACATTTGATTTGCATATAGTAGTTTTGTTTTTAGTTTTTTAATATAATCTCAAAAATTACAAAAAATATAGTCTTAGTTTTCTTTTGAATTTATAAAAGAAAAAGAAAAACACATGTTTGCTTTATATGCATGTAGATTAGTTTTTTAGTCTAGATTGCATGGCATATCATTGTTTTTGAAAAATATAAAAAGAATTTGTTCTTTTGTGGTTTTCAAGTTTCTATTTGAAAAAGAAGAAGAGAATAGTTTTTGCTTTTTGCATTTCAGTTCTCTTTGTGTAGTCATTTTGTTTCAACTTTGAGTCAAAACACCACATAAGTTTCACGCCATTTACCCTCTGACTAAAAACAACCCTTAAAATAAACGATATCATTTAAAAATTATTAGTAAGTTTTATTTTATAGGGTCATACACCAACTAGCTTAGGCTAGACTTGTGGGATAGGGAGTTTAAACTCCCCACAAGTGTTAAAATTCAGACGTAGTTGGCCAATCACTAGGTAAACCCTTTTCTACATTGATTGTATCTGGGAAGCTCCTCTCAAACGGGAGTTAAGCACTAGGCCGCATGGAGGCTTGGACTGAGGAGATAACCCTCTGATTCCTTGTCAAAGCGTAGACCAAGGTTTCTGCGCATCTGGGGATTCTGTCTTAGACAAGGTTTTGGGCTTTGCTACCCTGCCCATGTGTACGAACCAGGCTTGTGACTGTCCCCCCAGACTGTCAATATAGTTAAGGTAGCCTTTAGTCTCTTTGACATCTAGGGTTCATACACAGGTACACCGGAAGGCTATTTTTGGTTGACCTTGGACGGGCTTGGAAGGTAACCTTGGTAGAAGGTGTGGGAGGGCAGTGGGTGATTCCTCCGCTTATGCCTAAGAACATCTACAGGGACGCCAAGTAACTGTCTCTCAGCTTTCTTTTGGAAAGCGTATCTTATACTTGTTTTTCTGTTTGGCTTTAGGATTTTTTAGTGAGTGTTGTGTGGTTTGTCTGTACTTAGTGTGCCTTTAGGTGTGTGCTTTGTAATTTTGGTTTCCTATCAACCTCAGACTTTGTCTCCTGGTTTGAAACTATGGCTAACATCCCTTCGAACACCAACCAAGAGATCCCCATGCTGGTAACTCCTTGTACTATTCCTCTCATGGGGAATGTTGGTGTTCCCTTGATGGCCACCCTAAATCTACCTGGATTCACCCTAGGGATACCAGTGTGGTTGTTTTCCACTCCAACTGTCCTGAATGCTCCTGATGCTTCTCAAGAAAGCTCCTTGTTTCAAGAGCATCAAAACATTGCTTCCCCTTCACCTGTAGTTGATTCTCCTACTCCTTATACCTCATGCGGTGAAAGTACTAATACTAGTAACCGACAGTCTAAAAGCAGTAAAAGAAAGAGGAATAGGAAGAAGACACATAAGCAAGGGGGCACTCGTCCAACCTCTATAGGTCATGTTGGACCTAGTCTCTCAGCCTCTGCAAGCCATGCTGGGGGTAGTCTCTCAGCCTCTATAGTTCATGTTGAAGACAATTTGTTAGCCACTACGAGTCATGTTGACATTGTTGAAAAGACTACCCGTTCAAAACACAAGCCCAAGTTTCCTTGTAAGCTTTGTGAGGGAGACCACCTTACTTATAAATTCCCTTCTATTGAAGAGGTAAGAAGAGTTTGGTTTCATGGTCATCTCGTTTTTGAACAATCTATAGTTTCTCAACACCCTATTCAACCTTTGGTTGATCAAGAAATCGAACCAATCTCATATTTGGTCGATTCCACTCTTCTTTCGGAGAGTGATCCTGATGTGATTGAACCAATGCCATCTTTGGTCAATCCCACTCTCCCTATGGAGAGTGACTTTGATGAAGCGGTTGAATTGATTTCAGTATCGATCAATCCCACTCTTCCTTTAGACAGTGAAGTGTCTGCTAGTCACATTTTCTTCACTACCAATTCAGAACTTACTGGACAAGGGGGCACTGAACTCATTTCGGATCAACCCCCACCAAGCTCTCGAATTGCTTCCTTTGATTGGGATAGCCTAGTTGAGCCACGCCTTCCTTCTGATGCACCTTTCCAGATAAAGGTCAAAGTTGAATCATAGACGATTGCTCGTTGTATTGTTGATGAAGGAGCCTCAGTTAGTATTTTGTCTGCTTGTGCTTGGCGAGGCATGGGATCTCCCGACCTTGTGTCAACTGCTAGTCAGTTACTGGCGTTTGATGGAAGAACTTATATGGCCTTGGGAATTCTTGCTCAAACACATGTTACTTTGGGTGGGAAGACCGTCTTAGTTAACTTCATGGTGATAGAAGACCCCTTGGACTTCAATATGCTCCTTGGACGTGATTATGTATATGCCATGCAAGCTGTGGTGTCAACATTTTTTCGTGTGATGTACTTTAATCATGGCGAAGAAATTGTCACTGTCGATCAGTTGGATTTTCTTGATCCATCTCCTAACCCAACTAGAGACCAGGTCTTTCCTTTATTGATTCCCAGTGTTTCTATAAACACTACCCCACCATAGGTGAGCTATGTGGCCTCATATCCTTTGCGTTCAATTGTTACTGAGAAGTAGCCTCTGTTTTCATGCTTACCTTCTCGGGACTTGGTCCCAGCAGTTGACCAGGTGAGTCATCCTCTACAGACTGTGGAGCCTTCTCTCCACTCTGTCAATCCATTTGAAAGTTTAGATATGTGTCCTACCTTGGATGATCTCCTTCCTTTGGATGAAGTCTTCTTAGAGTCTTTGATACAATCTGATCTTCTTTTGGATGTCAGTTCAGTTGTGACTAAGTATAACCCTGATTTGCCTATAAATCCTGACCTTTCTTCTTATGTTGGTCTTGTTGAGTCTTTTGACTCTTCCTTTGAACAGCAAGTCAGTGATCCTGATGAGTTTCATTTTTCTTATGAATTTTTCAACTCATGTGATATTGAGTTGTTCCTGCAGACTCTATATCCCTTGTTGATTTTTGCTCTCCTTCTGAGGTCGATCTTATTGATTATAAACCCTCAGATCTTGACACTATAGAGTCCTCTTTCATTGATTCTGCCTCGACTACATCTTTTGTAGAAGATAGCAAAGCCACATGTGTTTCTACCAAAGTGACCCGCATCGGATCTTTTCTTCTAAATATGATCCCGATGTTGTTATTTCTTGGAGAAAGGATTTGTAGTTGGATTCACAACTGTTTACTGGTCTCGTCTTGTTGTTCAAGTTGTAAATGCATTTGCATGTGCCCTGCTCGCACTTATGAGCCTGATGCCGGCTTCCATACTTTTAGCTCGTTGTATAAGCCATCATCTTTGTTCTCATCGTCGTTAAGCCTTGTATCATTTTGCCTTTGCAACTTGACACATTTTACCTTGAGGAGACGTTCCCCGAGTGTCCTTATCTTGCTCACTTTCCTTGCATTATGCATAGGTTTGTTCCTTGCGCTTGGAACTAGTTTCACTTGTCTATGACACTCATCTCCTTGCATTTAGAGCATTCTTTCTGCTCTCCTTCGAGCTCGTTAAAAACAGTAAGGAGGCCGCGAGTTGACTTTTTCGAGCTCGTTAAAACTTCACGGGAAATATATTGAGTTTCTTTAGGCCCAGGTTTGACTCCTCAAAATAGACTTGACTACCGAGTAAACTTGTCTGTTCAGGCTCCTTAAGAATATGTGAATGGGCATCCACATTGGTGGTAGGTTATCTCTTTCTCGGACCATGTGGAATAATACGAGAAAGGAACACTCTCTTTTCTTCAGAATTGAGAAGAGTATTCTCAGGCATAGGTTTATCTCTTTTCCGGACCTGAGGGACTAAATTTACGGAAAAGGAACCCTCGGTATGAGCTTAGTTTTCTCTTTTTCATGCTCTGGACAAAAACATGAAAAAGATTCTGAGTGTACTTTATGTCTTTGTCATGCTCGTTAAACCTTAAAGAACAAAGCATCGAGTTTATTGTTGTAAGCCCCATTTCTCGTAATCGAATGGATCTTTCTGAGTGATCTTGCCTTCCTTCACACTCATAAAACTTAGGCTATATGTTGCTTTTGAAGGAGCATTGGGTAGGTGGTAATTTAACCTTTTTCAGACCTTCCTGACTAAATACGAAAAAGGTGCACCTTACTTCTTCGGAAGCTAAGATAGTTCTTCTGTGGTTTGTTTTATAATTTTCCGGCCTCAGGAGACTAAATTGGACGAAAAAGGACCCCCCTCGAGTCTTCTTTGGAGTTTTCAGACTCTCTAAACTATGAAAACATCGTCGAGCATGTACTAGTTCGGGCTCGTTAAATCCACGAATCAGTGATACTATCAAGCATTATTTTCTCTTCTCTTCAAGCTTGTTAAAAAATGAAGAGAGATCTGAGTTGACTTTCCTGGACTCGTTAAAATTTAACAGGGAAGGTAAGGAAGAAGTTTTCTCTTGTTTTCAGTTAGTGGCAGCATGTCATCCTTGAACATAGCACTCTCTGTTTTTTCCAATACCCATGTCTCAGTGTTCACTTTCAGTTCAGCTATTACTTCGAGTTTACTACTCCTCCTCTTGTCCATTATACCTGGGGAATCTGATCATGTCTCCTACATGACAGATAAGTCTAGTTGTTCTATTTATAAAGTTAAAAGTTGCCTTGGGTCATCTCTGTGTCGTGCTCACTGTTCAAGGACTCAACCCAATGTTTGATCTTTATCCTGATCCCATCATTGTTATATCTGTTATCTCTTGTGTCTCCTTTCCTTTGCCCAATTCCTAGTCACTCTTGTGATCTGCTGGAGGATCTATTGCCTTCCTTATCACAGTATGGTTTCACTTCAGTACTTCCTGATGATGAAGACCTCAAGTTTTGACGATAGTACCTCAGGATTCACACTTCCATTATTGGTGAATTTCTTTGCTTCAGTTGTCGATTATCACCTATTGATTGACAAACTGTTGAATCCATTCCATGTTTGACTTAAGCCTACATTTATTCACATGGCTTGGATTGTACTGGTTCTTTGGGATTGTTTATGAAGACCTTAGTCCCTCATCTATGGACTAAGTTGCGCAAGATTATGTTTCACTTATGTACACAGCTTCCAGATCTTTGAAGACTCATCATTATTGTATATTGTGGCTTCGATCCACCTTTGTAATATACGTGGTCTTGTACCCGTATTATATGATGTACTCAAATCTTGTAAAGGAGCTAGTGTTCTAGTATATTGAACATAGCATCCTCAAATATGACTTTGTATATGACATTATTATGTATTTGTTTCAGGTACTACCTCTGCTCCATTGGATTTCTAAGTTCTCCAAAGATAAAGATTATAAAGTATTTCGTCCATCGCTTCCGTCTGACCTCACACATTAGGGGGCATTTGTTATCAACCCAAATGGCACTTCTCCGTCCGAGTGCCGACATTCCCTATGTTGGCGCACAAAAGGACATTTATGGATTGAAGGTTGCCTAAAACACTATAGATGGGCATGTTATGAAATACATTCATTATCCATCCAACTTGCCATTTTTACCTTTTAATATGTCAATTGTTGTGCGCGCCTTTGCCTATATGCAACCCGCGTACATACGTGACTTTTCCTACAACATGTCACCTACTATACGCGAGTATTTGTCATTGCAACCCACGTACAGATCTGTACGTGGGTTTCCCTTAGAGCAACTCACATGTCATACGCGGGTTGCCAGTATCAATACTCGCGTACGCTTTCCTTTGACATTAAAAATAATAAATTGCGATTATTTGAGATTTGTTAAGCCCTTAACTATAACCATCTTAACTGTCTCAACCTCCTCAACCCTCGAAACTACC
This sequence comes from Pseudotsuga menziesii, assembly GCA_001517045.1. Classification (NCBI taxonomy): domain Eukaryota; kingdom Viridiplantae; phylum Streptophyta; class Pinopsida; order Pinales; family Pinaceae; genus Pseudotsuga; species Pseudotsuga menziesii. Next base: position 469,865 of record LPNX010176653.1, on the reverse strand, counting down.
TTATTTCACTAAGTACAAATAAAGGCCTTGGGGAGGGTATTAAAAAATCATACTTGGAGAGCAAAGTTATGCCGGTGGTGTCTATTCAGAAGTCTTTGGAGCAGCAGAACTCAGAATCCTTTGGTTGCAGAGGAGTCTTTGTTTCAGGTGTTGGGTTGTAATCTTAACTCATTCACTATTGTTAATAAAGAGAATCCTTATTCCAAATGTGTTTTGAATGTCTTTCATGTATCATGGTTTGATGAATATTTATGATTAAGCACTCTATATATTGTTTATCTAACATGTTCTATATACATGTATAAGCTTGCATTTGGAGGATTTGCTCTTTACAGGTGAAGGAGAAACATCCCTGAAAGCTTTGGAGGAGAAGCAGAGGGGAAGAAAAAGCTAGGATCAACCGTCGAGAATCAGGTGAGTCTGTCCTATCTTCTTGTTTCCTTTCTGTACTTTAAAGTTGATTGCCTGCAAGTTTTAAGAGTATGTTGGTAACCCCAAACCTTTGGTTATAAGGTGTTTATTCCTATACAACAAACTGTAAAGAGGATGATGATACCAGGAAAGAATTTTTGAACTAGACCTTCCGGAGAATATGACACCTCTACTCTCCATGCTCCCTACAGGTTTATTGCATTGATGCTCAATAGGATTTTTGGCAGAGCACATGGGAAGAGCTTCAAGATAGGTTGGATACCAGTTATTTTTTTCGTGGCTACCCAAGGAACCATCTTCAACTGGGAAAATATAGTGTCGAACGGCCTCTTTGCATGTATATCAGTAGCCTTAGGAGGGGTATCTCAAAAGAAATCCAAATTTTATATGAGCTCTATCTGAATTGATTGCATATTGTGCAACCAGGCTTTTCCTGCTTTGAGATGTAACTGGGAGAAGGAAAGAACCCCAGTATATGCAGCCTACAAATTGTTGTGGGCACATAAGTATCACAGTTATTATAGGGAAATTTGTGAGCATTTCATTATGCCCTTATATACCCTAATTTTCTTCAGCAGCTCGTTTCTTTTCTTCCTCTTCAATTCTTAACCAATTTTATGCTTCCTGTGCTAATCTTCTAGCATCTTCTTCTCTTTTCTTTACCTCTTCTTCTTCTAACTTCTTATCCTTTTCTAAAGTCTTGCCTTTTCCACCCATAGTTGTTATTTTTTGCTTGAATCTTTTCTTGAGGGTGGTTATGTTCTTTGCATTTCAGAATGTCTCCTCATCTTTTTCCGAGAAGTCAACATATTCAAAATGGATTCCTTCTTCCTTGCAATAGTCAGCTACTTTGTTATGGGAGTCATTTCTATGAAAATTCATCTCTCCAAAGCGAAAATATTCTAGCTCTTTAACAAATTATGTTGCATGCTCTACCCTGAAAACTTATAGCTTCCAAGTAAGAAAGGTACTGCAGGGTACGTTGCCTTCTTATGTTCAAACAAAAAATTGCCTACTCCATCAATATACAGCTGTCTGACTACCTCCTTGTGGAGTACATAATCCGTAGCATATTTCGGGAGTAGAGAAGGAACTCTGGCAGCCCAAGAGTTTTGTTTTTGTATAAGTATAGGAGAGTTTTAGATAGAAAGGGACCTATTTTCCAAACTATCTTGAGAAAGTATTGTAAGAAGAACTAATTCATTTTACAATAAAGAGTTATATGTTTCTGCTGGAGAAAGTTTTGTGGATTTTCAAATGTTTGCTATGGGCTAGTTGGATATGAACTATTTCCTTTTTCATCTTGTTTCCATAAACTATGAGATCGTTTTAACCTATTGAATTCTTTCATGTTATGAATGTGCTCCTGTTTATTTTGTGAAATTTCCACATTGAGTAATGAATGTTTTAATTGAAAATAAGTTATCTTGTTGTTTATCTTTCTATTGATATTCATGTGTTCAGAAACATTAACATCTATCTGTGATTTTTCTTTGTGCATGCAATACAGTACATTACTCACCATTAATGATAGTTTTGCTCCCTAGGGATAGGTTAGTGAGTCTTAGTTATTTTCTTGTTGTTTGTGATTTAGAAGCGAGAGAGGTAAGACGAGAGGTAAGAACCTGCGCATCACATTGTGACCCTCATCGTTATCTCTATCATCTGCATTTAATTAGGCACTTGCACATCATACCGAAACATTAAAAAACTAAAAATATACATGGTGGACCAGGCCATAATCGGTAAAACACTTTAATTGTTACTTGACCTATGGTAGTCGGTCCGTAAACCGGACGGATTCCCCATCCCAAACAATAACGAGCTAATTGGGAACGTTTATTGGGGAGAATCCCTACTATTGTTACCTGCGATTTTCTAGGCCTCAACAAGTTTTGGCGCTAGAAGGAGGGCCACCAGTGCATGGCTGGCTGATGAAGCCCGCTTCCTCGAAATTACTCCACCGGTGACAGTTCTGAAAACAGTTTGCTTCACAAACCCACTCCTGAATATAAAGATAATGGGTATATGTATCCTGTCGATAATGAAGTGGTTGATGATTTAGGAAGAATTACTAGGGCATATGCGAAAAATATTGGAGGATTACTATTATCTCTATCCTACCTAGAAGAGAGTACTAGAAGAAATATTTCCCTCAATTAGAATACTCAGTGTTGGTAGAAGATCTTGCAGAACTGGTAGAAGCAGCCTTACAAGAAGTTGACCAACCTTTAGATCAATTGGATCCAGATTCACCTTACTGTTCACCTTTCCAGACCCCTGTTCAGTCCCAACCACATACTCCACTTGGAATCATGGCTAATGTAAATGCAAACCAGCCACCTCCACAACCGGCTTGGAGGGATAGGTCACCTTTAAATTTGACACCTCCCTTGCATGATTTGCCTCAGGCTTTTGACAAGATGTTACCTATGTTTGAACCAAGTGAAGGAATTCTAGTAGATTATCATTTGCAGAGTTTTTACTTGGCTGTAGAACGACTACGAGCTGGACAGCATGAAGATGTGGTCTATAGATTGTTTCCCCACACCCTGAAAGGAAAAGCAGCCTCATGGTATTTTTCCCTACCTGCAAATTCGATTACAGATTGGAATATTTTTTAGCGAATGTTTAGAAGCAAGTACACAGTCCAAAAAACTCATGCAGTGTTAATGAAAGGATTATGTGCTCTAAAGAAAGAAAGAAAGGAAAGAGTGCATAATTTCACTCAAAGGTTTGCGGCTGACCTAAACAATTTCATTGCAGCTGATAAACCATCTAAAAATGCTCTAATTGAATACTATACCTTAGCTCTCGGGCCTGATCTAACCATGTTTGCCAAGAGATCAGTTAGACCTACATTAGCAGAAACCTATGAAGAAGCTGAGAAGGTAGAGGTTGAGATGGAGAGGATAGAAAATTACCCTGTGCGGTCAGAAGAGAAGGCTTTTGGAAACAAGAAACCTTTATTACTGACTAAACCTAAGGATGAGCGATCACAGGATTTCGAAGGGATGGTGAAGATGATGTAGAAATTATCCAACAGTGATAGATTTAGAAAAGGAAAAAGAGGCTCATAAACCATATAAGCCTTATTATAAAAAAAGGGAAGACAACAGTCAGCCTAAACCTCCTCCACACAGTCCTTCAGCAATGAATTTGACCGATGTAGGCATGGATAATTTTTATACCTTTCATCAGCAGCCTCATTCTGAGAAGAATTGCCCACAATGGATTAATTCTATGACATTAGTAATGAATCAATTATTGGACTCCAAACTGACATAAACTGGTAAGGAGGAAGAAATGGATCATGAACCTACAGAAAAACAAGAGGAAGATACCTTAGTTTTATGGGATTGTGTTTCTATGTTTGATATGGAAGATGAAGATTTTCTAATACAAGGGGAAACACCAGAAACTAATGTAACAACAAGAAGTCAGAATCTGTTAAAAGAAGATAAGTCAATACTTCCTAATATTAAGAAACTTCAAGAAAACATGAAGAAGATACATAACAATACTGCAACTGTTAAAATACCTGAATTCGTCATTTGAAGTCAGGATCCAAAGAAAATCAACACACCTCTTAAGCTTACTGAATTTAATATTGATAATGTGAATAAGAATCTCAAAGAACCTAAGATGGGATATGATATTGTGGAAGACATTAAAAAGCCTAAAGCGAATATCTCATTGTTTGAAATGTGCAATTTACCTCACCAAAAAGAGAAGCTTTTAAAAGCACTTGAGACACCAGACGAGGAGCCTCCCAGTGACAACCAACTGAAGGAAGAAAAAGGTGAGGCAAGTTTAGGAGGGAAATCTAAGTATAAAACTACAA
>LPNX010176653.1:306546-459868 GCA_001517045.1 Pseudotsuga menziesii | reverse complement strand
GGGGGGGGGGGGGGGGGGGGGGGTTAGCTGTTTGAGGTTTCATTATTATGGGAGTCTGAGTCTATATGCAATTGAAGTGTTATGAATGCATTTGCGTTGGCACAAGTTGTTAGGGCACGGTGCAGACAGACGTTTCGCTATCTGCACCACCCTTTTCTTGGTCTTTTCATGATCGGTCAGGGGTTAGTAAGCTATTTTTCTTGCAGTTACCATATCCTGTTGGATTCAGGAGGGTCTTTCGGTCGATTAGGGTTTTCTCAAAAATGGTTGATGCGCAGTGTTTTAGTACTTTGAGATTGAGAAGTGTGTTGATATCCAGCGGTAGAATCAATCTAATAAGTACCTGTGTGAGATGGAGGTTGTTTGGTCTATTAAGGTTTTGAGATAGTGGAGCTTAGGCAAAGTTAGGAAGCAATTTGCAGGATTTTTCCTCGTTAAATATTTCATTCGTAAAGATTGCGTTTAACTTATTTTAAACAGCATGCATGTCGAGGAGGTAAATGAACTGGTATATTTTCTTGTGTGTTGCTATAAGCATTTGCTAAGAGCTCAGTTAGCCTAAAACATGTTTTTTTACTGTGACAGGTTGATTGCTATAACAGCAACATGTCAAAGAGACAGAAGAAAAAAGCTCAGATGGTTGAAGGAGAGCCTGAAGTAGAAATAATCACCAAAGTTGAGTTCATCTATGAAGATACCAAAGCCACTACTGGAGTTGAAGCAGACTACAAGTGGGGAGAAATCTATAGAATGATCTCAAACTAGAATGTACCTGATGCTAGGTTTGAAGAACTGACGATCTATGCCAACATTGAGAAGTCAACCTTGATGAAAGTAGCTACGAGGCCTGAATTATTTCCTTGTTCAGAAGTAATAGGTTGGATTTTGCCTAGGGCAGATTTGATGACAATGATTCTAGAGAACACTGCAAAGCAAGGCTATGCTGCATATGTCTCCATAGCATATCATCTACCCACACCACAGGTCTATTTGACAGAAAGTTGGTTGAAGGAGATAGCTATGGACCTGGTAGAAACTGTAAAGAGGATGAAGATACCAGGAAAGAATCTCCGAACTAAACCTTTCGGAGAATATGACACTTCTACTCTCTGTGCTCCCTATAGGTTTAATGCATTTATGCTTAATAGGATTTTTGGCAAAGCACATGGGAAGAGCTTCAAGATAGGTTGGATACCAATTATTATTTTCGTGGCTACCCAAGGAACCATCTTCAACTGGGAAAATATAGTGTCGAACAGCCTCTCTGCATGTATATCAGCAGCCTTAGGAGGGGTATCTCAAAAGAAATCCAAATTTTATATGAGCTCTATCCTAATTGATTGCATATTGTGCACCCAGGCTTTTCCTGCTTTGAGATGTAACTGGGAGAAGGGAAAAACCCCAGTATACATAGCCTACGAATTGTTGTGGGCACATAAGTATCACAATTATTATAGGGAAATTTGCGAGCATTTCATTATGCCCTTATATACCCTAATTTTCTTGATTGAATGTAATTGCATGTATGAAGAGGCATTCAAAGTCATACAAGAGTTTGGGGATTATTATTTGGTGGAAGATGGATTATATTTAAGGATGTATGGTGGCTCCAAAGCTCCTTCTCTACTTTCAAAATATGCTACGGATTATGTACTCCATAAGGAGGCAGTCAGACAGCTATATATTGATGGAGTAGGCAATTTTGTGTTTGAACATAAGAAGGCAACGTACCCTACATTACCTTTCTTACTTGGAAGCTATAAGTTTTCAAGGGTAAAGCAGGCAGTAGAATTCATTAAAGAGCTAGAATATTTTCGCTTTGGAGAGATGAATTTTTATAGAAATGACTCCCATAACAAAGTAGCTGACTACTGCAAGGAAGCAGGAATCCATTTTGAATATACTGACTTCTGGGACAAAGATGAGGAGACATTTCGAAATGCAAAGAACATAACCGCCCTCAAAAAAAGATTCAAGCAAAAAATAACAACTATGGCTGGAAAAGGCAAGACTTCAGAAAAGGCTAAGAAGTTAGAAGAAGAAGAGGCAAAGAAAAGAGAAGAAGATGTTAGAAGATTAGCACAGGAAGCAGAAAATTGGTTAAGAATTGAAGAGGAAGAAAAGAAATGAGTTGTTGAAGAAGTAGCTAGGAAGGAGGAGGAAGAAAGAAAAAGAAAAGAAGAGGCTGAAATAAAGAAGAAACAAGAAGAAAGTGAGGGCTTCAGACTGATAGAAGCCCAAAAGGAGAAGCAGCTTACAGAGCAAGTTGATGCACAAGGAGTACAAGACCAAATAGATCAAGAGCAAGGACAATCCAATCCTGATCCCTTGGAACCTGCTATATCTTCTGGCAGCATATTAGGAAAGGCTTCAATTTTTGAAATAAATTTGATCCCTTTCATGCCTACCAAAGGGGAGGAGATTCCTGATTTTAATACCAATTTTTGTGACAAAGAAAAGAAACGAATCGTTAAAAGAACTAAGAAGAAGGTAGATACTTGGGGACAGCCAGGAAAAATGGTGACAGACAAGACATTGGTACATGGTATGCATAAATATCCACGGTTGATAGCAAGAGTTGGGGTAGCTTTAACCTTAGCAACTGAAGACAATGTGGACAGGCTCATGACTGATCTAGAGCAGTCACGGAAGAATGCAGCCAAACTGAAGGAAACCTTAAAGAAGGAAAGAGATGAGAGCCAAAAGCTAAAGAGAAAATATGAAGATATGATGGGCAAAGTCAAGACTTCAAGAATAGAATGCCAAAATCCGCAAGCGGATAAGAATGCTCTAGCAATATCTGCAGAGAAGAGTGCTCAGGTTACCTTAGTTGAATTACAAAAGCTACAGCTAGAGCATCAGATGTTAAATATTTAAAAGGATAATCTTCAGTTATCATATGGAAATTGAAGTGAAGAGAAGAACAAGTTGGAGAGTAGGGTTACTGAGCTAGAAATGGAGAAGGCTACTACAGAAGAAAAGGAGAAGCAGTATCAGATCCATATAGCAGCCTTAGAAGAGCAGAAAAATTCATTGACCGCATCACTTAAGGATGCTATGGAGCAAAAAACCGACATCCAGCCTTTGAAAGAGCATGTTCTAATTCAAAGAGAAAGGATCCATCAAATACAAATACGGATAGAAGATGAAATGTGCAAAATTTTTCAGATAGACACCAGGCTAGAAGAAATTGTAGATACCACTTCATATTTCCTGGATAGGTCTCAAGATATATTGGAGATTCTAAAAGGAAGAATGGTCAAGGTAGAGACCAATAAGGAATCTCCCGCAAAGCTAGATGTAAAAGATCAGAAAACTTTAAAGCAGGAATATGAATTACTGGAATTTGCAATTAATGTAGCAGAGGAGTTCAAGAAAACAGTGAAAAAGACAAAGACAGCATGTACTGAATATTGTAGGAGAGTGCTCTCCACATACAATCGATGTCAGACTTCTACAGAAAAAGAGATTGGATGTGCTACCTGAGCATGAATTGTTTATAAAACATTTACAAGACAGGTACCAAGAAGATGAGCAAGAAATCTAGCAGATGAATGGATATTGAAAAATGCAATAGCACATGCAGCCGTGAGCATACATTTATTAGAAGAACAGTTGCGCCTAAGTCCTGCTAGGATAGAGGGGATAAAGACCCAAGCTACCAAATATGAAATTAACATTTGATTTATTGAGCCTTCTGGGTTTGAAGGCATAGCAGCAGATGCTCATGCATGGAAGAAGTTCATCAGTGAGCAAGCTGGCCCTTCCTCATAAAATGTTTTGGAAATATTGATTTAAAATGTAATATATTGTATTAATTTTGTGCACAACCTAAAGGACAAAATTTTGGAAAAAGAAAGGTTGGGGAAGCTCAAGAGACAATGAGGGGCAACCCAAGAGTTTTTTTTTTGTATAAGTATAGGAGAGTTTTAGATATAAAGGGACCTTTTTTCCAAACTATCTTGAGAAAGTATTGTAAGAAGAACTAATTCATTTTACAATAAAGAGTTATATGTTTCTGCTGGAGAAAGTTTTGTGGATTTTCAAATGTTTGCTATGGGCTAGTTGGATATGAACTATTTCCTTTTTCATCTTGTTTCCATAAACTGTGAGATCATTCTAACCTATTGAATTATTTCATGTTATGAATGTGCTCCTGTTTATTTTGTGAAATTTCCACATTGAGTAATGAATGTTTTAATTGACAATAAAAGGATCTCAGGGACATATCATTATATCTCTAATACTAATTAGATCATTGTAGCTTAGTGGATTAGTCAAACAAATATTTAATTTCAATTTTCAAGATTTAATTTTGACAAAATCCCTTTAATTACCAATAAATTAAAATAAATTCAATAACTATTCCAACAAACGATACAAGGGATGGGAAAGTTTCTTAACATCATATACCATCATAAAACCTTCATTATGAGCCATAACAGAGATGATAACCACTTCTAAAGACTAATCAATCTTGTTCTAAGTTAACTAGTAATTAAGATGTTAATTACGACACTTAGAGCGCAAATGACAACACTTATCACAAATCAAGTTGTTTAACAAATAAACATACATTACCAATCCCAATGGATTAATAATATCTAATTACATGTAAATAGGCCTAATTACCAAAATTACAATAATTAATCGTGGTAATTATGAAAGAGAGTCCACAATACTAGTTAACTAGTTTTTCAATATAAGCAACTAGTCTTGCACAAAATCAACTTGTAACCATGCCATTAAACCCAAAATAAATCCTACATCCATTAACAACATATTTAATCGTGCGCCTAGAACCAATTAAAGTTTTATTTTCATATCATTCCAATGGCACATAAGGTAATATGTTCTATCTATTCCAATGAAACTAGTTAACATTCACCACAAATTGAGTTTAAATAACTGAACCAAAATTTAATGCATACATAAGTAAAGAATCACACCTAATAAGTAGCCACCTACAACACAATAACATTATAGAAATGGATCACATGGCTGTAGCATTCCATTTTTACCAAAACAAAGATTTCAAACCACAATTAGTTATCTATTTTCACTGCAATGTACCTAGTTTCCAACTTAACTTTCCAAATGTGAATAAAGTGATTTATCTCAAGTGCATCCATAAATAAATCATATCATAGCCTAATAAATTAAATAAACATGAGATAAATCACTTATCTTTTTCAAATACACAACCGGAATCGATCATGCCATGTTCCACCCAGTCGTAGACACAATGCAAGTCAAAAATCACTTTGCAATGGTCACCGCCGAGCCGGAACCATGATGCCACAAGAAATGGCACACTCAACCACAATTCTCTCAAGAAATCATTCCAACCACAACCGAATGGAAAGTATGACCTCTACTTCCACTCTAGGGCAATTCCAGTGGCTCCAAGGCAACAGTCCAACTACAAGCCAATGGAAAGTAGCTCTTTCAGTCCAAGAAAATTCCAATGGCTCCAGAGTAACTAAACTTGGGCATAGGATCAGAAAGGATCGCATACCAAGATAAACAAAATCAAACCATGAGTGTCAAACATAAGCACAAGAACAAAAGCATGAACCAACACACAAGAGTGACTTCCAACACAAGCAAATCGAATTCCTTCATGAGGAATTTGAATTGGGATAAAGAGGGACACAAGTATGAGAGTTACATTCCAAAAATAACAAATAGGAGTTACACATCAAGTGTCTACACCAAGACACACACTAATCCAACTCAAGAGGGCGCACTAGGTGAGAGAGGGAGTCCAATCCTCAAATAAAAATTAAACTCAAGGTAAATAAAACCAAGGAGTAACATAACACGTGAGGGTACATAACCAAGAGGGTCCATAAAATACATAATAAGGGTGTACAAAATCAACATAATCTCAACGCACATAGGTAAACACTTTTCTGCAACCCCTTGCTCGTAATATCATGGTTCCTCATACTCTCTTTTCTAGCAGTGGTCATCCAGTTGTTTTTATTTAATTAATTAATTAATAATGTCCAACATAATAATAATAATGTGCAACCATAGTCCAAGCACCTTGTGCCACTATGTCCAACATAAAAACAATAATAATATGTCCAAGGACTAAACCAGAGGGTATTACACCTTATGATTGTGTTATCATTGTAATTCGAAATGTATGTAATTATCATGTTGGAAATTAATAAAATGGTCTAAGATGGTTGTGTAAAGAGCACTAAAGGGGTTATGATTCCACTAGTGGGGAAGAGGAAAGGGGGGCTATGGGGAAACTAAATCCTATGTTTCCAAGTGTTGTTACACCTAAATATCGTCACCACCATGTGCAGAGAACCCAAACATTAGATTAGCCTGTTAAGAACCCGTGTCAACCCTCATCTTTATTTTGTTAGTATATTTTGTCGGACGCATATGCTTTGTAAGTCATCCCATCAGTATGTTGTATTATCCCACATTCATGGGGAGTAAGTAATAGTTGTTAAGTTGTCTAGTTATTATGTTGCATTATCCCACATTCATGAGGGGTAATAGTTGTTTAGATTAGACTTAGTATATAAATATGTGTTGAGGCTAATGAAAGCATCGAAGAGTTATTTTGTATTAAGCTTGCTCAAAGGAGGTTGCCCCCTCGAAGTGGCCTGCGATTAATAAAATCTCTTTTGTGATCCATAATTTCTATTATATCGTGCAGTCTTATTGTTTATTGCAAGAGGTTCTCCACATTTGGTATCAGAGCACTTTCTTTGGCACAAGTGGAAAAAAAATTGGAAAAAAAAGGGGCAAAATTGGGCGGCAACTTTCACATCCATTTTTGAAACGTTCTATGCAGATTCAAGAAAAAAAAGTTGCATATATGAATTCCTCTTTCAAAAATACGTAGTTTCAACAAAAAATCATCTCATTTGGAGTTCTAAAAGTGGAGATATCGTGGATTTAAAATCAGCAATTTTTCAGAATTTCGATGACGGCAGCGGAAATTGCAGAGCGGAAATATTTTGACCAAGTGCCCAGATTTCTATTCCGATCACACTGGTAGAAGCAAAGTGGTTGTTCCAGTTCCTGAAACAGGCTATAATAGTGATTCTGAGCAATATAGAACTGTTTATGCTCATTTTAGAAGTTTTCGTCTCAAAACCCTAGCTCTAATTACGGGTTTTTGAGCATTGGGTGGAATTTATGCCACATTTTTTCTGGCACTGTGATTATTGCAGTAGTTCTTCTTCTTCCAGCGATATTTTTCATTCGGATAAGAGAATAAACCCTATCCGCTTAACTGTGGGAAGTACTTGGGCATAGCCCTAAAACTCATTGTGAGGAGTACCACAGGAACTTGAACCTGTGTCAACCCTCCTCTTTATTTTGTTAGTATATTTTGTCGGACGCATATGCTTTGTAAGTCGTCCCATCAGTATGCTGTATTATCCCACATTCATGGGGAGTAAGTAATAGTTGTTAAGTTGTCTAGTTATTATGTTGCATTATCCCACATTCATGAGGGGTAATAGTTGTTTAGATTGGACTTAGTATATAAGTATGTGTTGAAGCTAATGAAAGCATCGAAGATTTATTTTGTATTGAGCTTGCTCAAAGGAGGTTGCCCCCTCAAAGTGGCCTGCGATTAATAAAATCTCTTCTGTGATCCATAATTTATGTTATATCGTGCATTCTTATTGTTTATTGCAGGAGGTTCTAATATGAAGTGAAATACTGACTTTTTCCTCATTGCTTACGGTTTTACAAGCATAAGTTAAGTGTCGCCTTTGACCAGTTAGCAAGGCACGTTACCTCCTTCATAAAACTCAAGTAATGCTTACTATCTCTTGACAGTAAGCGGTGCCACCACTTATGGCCTATATACAATGAACAGTTCTGCCCTAGAACCACTCTGTTATAGTGGAGGAGAAGCAGTGCCCTTGGTAAAAAGTGAAAAAGAGAAGTCTTCATGAAAATTCTCGAAGAGAGGCTTCATGGCAACCTCATCCCTACCTCCTAGGGCTACCTAGACTCGAGATCCATCCTTGTGGGATCTCCCTTCCACCTCATCCACAAATTTCTCAACCATCTCTATCCATTCCAAGCCTATAAAGAAGGCTCATTCTCCATGGTTGGGGAGATCGTAAAGTTATGTTGTTGCTTTGACATTCTAGCCTAAATTAGTTGAGTGAGCTTGAGGGAGCAAGTTGGAGCTATTGGGGACGAGATGTTGGCTTTGTGAAGGATCACATCAACATTAAGGCATAGGTTGTAAAATTCTTCTTTATTATTTAATACAAAATTGGTTCCTTTCCCATAAAGTATATTGTGTTATTATCGTATATTTTATTGTTGAATTCCTTAGTCATCAACATAGAATAGTGGATCATATTTTGGTGCTATTTGATCTGGTTTGTTGTTTTCTTGTGATTATGCAGGTACATCCATGAAGAACAATCATTACAGGAAACAACTATACTATTACATCAAAGAGACTGATTCCAGATCTCCACCCATTCTAGGTAATGTCTTCCAATTATGTTCTGTATCATTTGTTCTAGATTTGAACCATTCAGACTAGAGGAACAACTACTGTCCGCAGGAGGTGCAAAATTCCTAGCTACACGTGTCAACCTTAGAACTCATCCAAAATTCTATCATGTGAATTAAATGATCCAACTACTTCATCTTGACTATTAAACCCAATCATCAAATGCATGTGTGAGGTTGATGGAAAGGTCAGTTCATGTACTTATTGAAGCATGGGGGTGGTGACAGTTTTTTCAACTGTCAAGAGTCGTTTTCTTCTATGGTTAGAAGCTATGTCAATTATCTTTTCACCCTTATCTCATTTTCCCCTTGTAGTTAACACTCAATCTATCATTATTTCATGCATGTTTCTACCCTACATAGAGTTTTAATACTATTGTTCATGAACATTACCAGAGGGTGCATAATTCATAAATTCAAATTTGGAGCCAGAGCTGAATTTTAGAAGGGAAATATAGATGGTTGTAAGTGAGCATAGAGGTTGCACAAGCTAGGAACCCTTACCCATTGAGTTCTTCTACTTTTGGGATGCTTAAGGAGCCATAATTTATGGCATAGGAGGTTCTCCAATAGTATACAACATATTGGACTCTTACTGCACACATTGGTAAGAATTGTAAGGGCTGGATTCCCTAAGGGAACTATGGATCAATGAAGGGGAATTCCTTCCTTGCGTTGTGTGGGGCAGTTGGGAAAGAGTGACATGGTTGTGATTTCTAAGTGAGATATATGTAGAGATATGTATGAGTTTTGGCTAAGCATAGGGAGCATAATGGGTTATGGGTTGAGTAAGAGAAGCATGTACATGTTTCCTTCACCTTGTTGACCTCATAGCTCGGCTTAGGGGCAACCTCTCAAAAAAAGGAGTATATGTTGGACAGAGTGCCTATGGTTGGGTGGAAAATCGGTGTTACACTGCTAGTTGCTTGGATCTTCCTTGTTAAAGACAAGTATTCTTTTGTGTCTATTGTGCAATTATTTTATTTATATGCATGTGATAAATATGCACGAAAGTGTATATTATGTGTGTGTCTGTGTGGATTGATTTGTTTTCCCTTCTGTGTGTTTTATTACATATCTACACGTGCATTTAGATTTTATAAATTTATATTTATGGTGTTGGATGAAATCTAGAGAGCCCTAATTAGTGAATGTCCCCTCCTGTTGATCAAAATGAGGGATGGGGACATTACAACTCGTTCCAAAAAATGTTCTCAACACTTAGAGGACCTTGGACAAGTGTTTCTCTGATGTCACAAGTACAACATTCACTTGAATCCTCTCAAGTGTGTTTTTTTTTCGTCATAGTTGGTCGGTTATTGGGATTCAGTGTATCTAATCAAGGAATCAAGCTAGATCCCTTAAAAATTGAAGCTATCATGAACCTTTCTCCTCCACAAACATTATGCCAACTACAAAGTCTACAAGGAAAGGCCAATTCTTTGTGTCGCTTCTGTAAGCACTGAAATTTACATATATTTTTAGTTTTCAGTAACACGTTGATTGAAAAGTCCAAATGAGACATTGTCGAAAGTTCAAACGTCTAGTAATATTTTTCACAAAGCCCCAAGTTTTTGCATCAACCTAGTCAATTTCTCTTTGTCCCAAATATTTACCTTTGGGAAGCCTTGTAACGTGTCCTTGAATCTTTGTTTGAAATGGTTGAGTCTCCCCTTGTTGACGGATCCATCAATCTCCACCAAGTAAGGTCATACATCCAAATCATTGTTCGAAATTGATGCTTTAAATATGGTCATCTTAAGCTTTATGTTTTTGGTATATCTAAGCCTACATGATGTTATGCGCTTTTGTCCAAAAGGTTCCTTAAATCCAAACAAATAAAAATAAATTATGATGCTATGCATTTTTTTTCTGAAGGTTCCTCAAATCCAAACAAATAAAAATAAATTAAAGCTAATGACATTATTGTTATTTGTTTATTATCAAGGATTTTCACAAATAAAATAATATTTTGGATCCAAGGTTATTCCAAATTTCAGCCCATGACCATAGTTTTCGCCAAGTATCAAGAGTGCCCTTTTCACCAAGTATCCAAGGGTGCCTTGATTTTCACAAATAATATAATACTTTGGATCCAAGGTCATTCCAAATTTCAGGCCATGACCATAGTTTTCACCAAGTATCAAAAGCGTGCCCTTTTCACCAAGTATCAAAGGGGCCTTGATTTTTACAAATAAAATAATATTTTGGATCCAAGGTTATTCCAAATTTCAGGCCATGACCATTTTTTTCGCCAAGTATCAAAGGGTTCCCTTTTCACCAAGTATCAAAGGATGCCTCAAAATTTCAGGCCATGACCATAGTTTTCGCCAAATATCAAAGGGTGCCTTGATTTTCACAAATAAAATAATATTTTGGATCCAAGGTTATTCCAAACAAATTTGAGGCCATAGTTTTCTCCAAATTTCAAAGGGTGCCTTAATTTTCACATAGTTTTCGCCAAATATCAAAGGGTGCCTTGATTTTCACAAATAAATAATATTTTGGATCCAAGGTTATTCCAAACAAATTTCAAGCCATAGTTTTCGCGAAGTATCAAAGGGTGCCCTTTTCACCAAGTACCAAAGGATGCCTCTTGATTATTTGTTAATTGGAGTTTTAACCCAAATCTCCATTTCAGTTTTAAACTCAAAGAGTCAAAGGGTGCATCTTGATTATTTTCACCAAGTACCAAAGGGTGCCTCTTAATTATTTGTTAATTTTCACCCAAAGGGTGCCTCTTAATTATTTGTTAATTTTCACCCAAAGGGTGCCTCTTAATTATTTGTTAATTTTCACCCAAAGGGTGCCTCTTGATATTGAAGTTTTTTTTTTTTTTTTTGTGTGTTAATTTTCACCCAAAGGGTGCCTCTTGATGTTGGAGTTTTAACCCTTTGTTTGTTAATATTGGATTTTTAACCCACATTGGAGTCTCCATCCTTGATTATTTGTTAATATATTTTGGAGTTTTAACCCAAATCTCCATCCTTAATTATGTACAGCATGAGTGGGCCTAATGGTTAAGAGCGTGTGTTTCATCTTAGGAGGTCATAGGTTCAAATCCAGATGGAGGTAGCGTATGTACACCTCTGTAGACTTTAGCAGTTAAACCACTCCGTAGAGAGGGTCCCTTGTTCCACAAACAAAAGGGTCTCATACACCAAATTGATGTCTCGCTTGGCGGTGACCTTAAAAGTAGATTATTATTATTATTATTTGCTAATATATTGAAGTTTTAACCCCAAATCTCCATCCTTGATTATGTATAGCATGAGTGAGCATAAAGGTTAAGAGCATGTGTTTCATCTTAAAAAGTCACAGGTTCAAATCGAGAAAAGAGTAGTGTATGTACACGTCCCATGTCTCACAAACAAAAGAGTCTCATACACCAAATTGATGTCTAGCATTTGATGTCTCGTTCTCGAGTAGTGAATGTACACGTCCCATGTCTCACAAACAAGAGAGTCTCATACACCAAATTGATGTCTAGCATTTGGTGTCTGGCTTGGCTTGGGAGTGGCCAAATAGATTATTATCATTTACTCAGATTATCTAGCATTTGGTGTCTAGCTCTCTCTCGAGTAGTGTCCCATGTCTCACAAACAACACTAAATTGATGTCTAGCATTTGGTGTCTAGCTTGGCTTGGGAGTGACCAAATAGATTATTATCATTTACTCAGATTATCTAGCATTTGGTGTCTAGCTCTCTCTCGAGTAGTGTCCCATGTCTCACAAACAAGAGAGTCTCATACACCAAATTGATGTCTAGCATTTAGTCTCTGGCTTGGCTTGGGAGTGACCAAATAGATTATTATCATTTACTCAGATTATATATATAGGAGTTTTAACCCCAAATCTCCATTTCAATACTCATCGCACCAGAAGGCGAGACCCAAGGGATCAAAACTAGCGCTATATGCTTAAACGAACATTCCAAACATCCATATATATATACACATTCTGGGAATGCTTTTAAATAGACTTTCCTCGTCAAAACTCATCGTAAGCTCCTCAATTCGACGTTGTAATGCCAACAACTCTGTTGTACGGTCAATGGTTCGCCATTAGAATGTTTAGAACGTGGATATATGTTCAACAATTTGATCACACCATCGTGATAGAGAGTAGAATTACTCTTCTTGTGATTAACCATTGAAAAGGAAACATTTATTTCATCGTAAAACGATAGAGAGTAAAATTACTCTTCTTGTGATTAATCATTGAAAAGGAAACATTTATTTCATCGTAAAATGACTGCCAAAAAGACTCAATAATAGCATCCCTATAAAGATCCTTTGAGAATGAGCTAGCAAACATCCTCCCTATAAAGATCCTTTGAGGATGAGAGGATGAGCTAGCAAACATCCTGTATCTTATGTTTTGTAAGATACCATCCTGTCTCAAACTATTAGTGACACTACCACTACCATAAAGACCTCTAATGCTATTAGTAAATGAAGGAAGCATATCATTAGTAACATCACTACCATCAAGACATCTGATGCAATTAGTAAATAAACGAAGCATGTGATGACAAGAATGAAGGAAAACTATTTCTATTCTTGCATGTGGGATAAAGTCCCATACGCAACATAGTAAAGTGTCGACCCTATCAACTGTGCAAAGTACAGATGAATATCAAACTCCACAATCATCACCGACTTTCCCAAGCCCGTGTCTAAATGTTAAGGTCAAGATCTCTCACTGAATGCCAAAGATCTCTGCAAAAAGCCTACGCCCAGGTGTTGAGTGTCAACGGTTACATATTCGGTGATCGTCACAAAATGCTTATGAGTTTATATAAATTGTGCCTGATGCATGCCATGCTCCAGAGCCAACATATCGACTACGTCCATGCCATAATTCACAGTTCATTTAGTTGTCGACCAAAACGCAACAAGAGCGCCAATAGAGGAGTCGTAAGTGCTAACGCCAAAAGAGGACCCGTAGCCAAATTCCCATTGATATACAAAACTATAGTGGCGCCAAAGAGATCCATCAACAAATGCCATGTGATTGAAAGAGCATTCAAGCGTCAAGAGCAAGCTCATTAATAGAGCCAATGGGTCGGAGTCATTGCACAGAGCATTGACATGAGGTAAATCCTCAAACCGTCAGCGATGTAGCGCAGCCACAAGTTCCTTCATAGGTATGTCGGTGAGGATACTCAAATGGTTTGAGAGCTTTTTCAGATAGCTTGATCAGAGAAGTCCTGTATTGTTTTCTGATGGTGGATGTCATGTGTGTTGCCTGCTTTGATAAAGGTTCAGGTCATGATAATGAAGTACATAGGTGAATTACTTGGATGGTTTCGATGCTCCTGGTTGACATTAGGAATAGACTTTAAATCTCTTATGGTATTTGCCAAGGAAATTTTTAGATGTCTCTTGCAGGTACAAAAATTATTTTACCAAAACAAACTACCCAACACTTGCAAACAGAGTCACTGGACTTGGTTTCACTAATTGTTGCAACAATTGGCATGACCAATTTGTTGAAAATGGAAAGGTTTTTAGGAAACTTGGCAGCAAAATTTGGAGTGATTGAGTATATCTTGGGTTTTTTAGGAAACTTGGCACCCAGCCTTGCAACAAAAAATAGATTATTCTTCAAAAGTGTCGCAACTCTAATGAAGAAGGCTAAACATTCCATGTTTTTGATATTTTCCAATTTGTTATCTCTAAAATACGACTAGGCAATAAATTGCAATTTTGGATCGTTGAAAATCACCATTTTTAGATGGATTCAACACCCTCGAAAACCCCTACTACAACTATATCGTGCAATGTTAACATATGATATTTGCAATGCCACTGATATGAAATAATTCTTGCCAAACTTTAGACAAAAAAACATTTGATTTCCCTTCCTATTGTTTGAAGTCATTGAAATAGGACCAATTCATAACATGTTTTGACTATAACCAACTCCAATCTTTTCCCAAATACGTCCACCATGTTGTTATGCCTTGCTACCTATTGCTTCCCAAACTAACATGTGTGATTAAAGTCCCAAAGAATAAAGCCAACCCAGTGGGAAAAAAGGAAAAGGCCAATGTCACCACACCAATCCCCTTTGCACTTTTGGTTGTCTCTTCTCCAACCCAACAGGGGATTCCCTACACTTGGATTACTATAGCAATAGGCAATGCGTGCAAGGTGAAATGAAGAGTAACTCTATCAAAACACGTGTCTTATGTAGCATGGAAAAAATAGCTAATCGGAGGATAAAGGGGATCACTCCAAGGACCAGTGCTAATCCAATAAAAGGCAAATGGATCCAAAGGATCCCCAATTAAGATGGCCTTGCTTAATAGGTCACCAAGTGGGAAGAATTGTAGTCGCTAACCCAAACCCTACTTGATAAAATTGAAGATGAACCAAGGTTTACAAGGCAATGCATTAAATAAAGTATGCACTTCATTTCTAGATGTTGGGGTGCACCTTATAAATACGGGTTTATGACTGCATAATCCATTTGAAAGTAAATATACAACACATAAATCCCATATAAATAAATATGAAAGTAAGGATGAAATATATATTAACTTAAGACACATTTCTCCACAAGGTAGTAACACCTTTCCCGATTGCCCAAACAATAAGCATAGAAATGACAATGTAAAAGCACCAATAAACTTACAACCATGAAGCTCCAAGCAAGATAAGTGCATCACACATGAGGAAGAAAGGAAACCTCATAACAAAAATTACTTCAAGAGAAGATATTTCAATTAAGCTAAAGAGATGGGGAAATCCAAAGTCTAACCATGTTTTACAATGAATAGGTCATCCCTTATATAGACTCATGCAACCAAAGGGGTGCCTATCCAAGTGTTAAACATATGCATGGAGAGAGTGCGCCAC
Source organism: Pseudotsuga menziesii (assembly GCA_001517045.1). NCBI lineage: Eukaryota > Viridiplantae > Streptophyta > Pinopsida > Pinales > Pinaceae > Pseudotsuga > Pseudotsuga menziesii. Next base: position 444,484 of record LPNX010176653.1, on the reverse strand, counting down.
ATCTAAGAAGGCTTATCCAAGTGTTGATCTCATGCATAGAAAAGTACACCACTAAGAGGATATAGGCCACATGGGGGAAGAACCCTGCTTGAATAAGGGGATTATGTTCCCAAGAGGCCCGCCCCCCATAGAAAATGAAATACCCAACCAAAATCCAAAAATCAAAGATGACGGACCCTAAACTTAGGGGATCATGTCCCTAAAATCCAAAACTCAAGGAAATCTAGACATAAATTCCATAAACCAGGGAATCCAACAAATAAGTATTATGTCTAAATGGAGTGCGGTCACCATTTTTTTAAGGAAGGGGCATTCCATATAGTATATACATCCCATTAAATAATACTTTAAAATTCACCCCAAGGGACCTTGATCCATATGCAATTGATTATATTGTGTCAGGATCTAGTTTCTAAATGAAGTCATCATAATCATATACTATATTACCTTCATATAATATGAAGGATAGCACTACCAACTTGCTCCTTCCATAATATAAGTGAAACTTTGATAAAATTTCAAATAGGACTTGGGAAAGAGGGAGGTGACAAACACCTCTGCTCCTTCTTAGGTGAATGAGTTCTATCACTAACAAACCATTTTAAAAATTTACAATACAACGCATGAACACCGATGGAAATTCATGACTTTGCATCATCCTTGCAACTTTTTATTTTGTATTGAATTACACCGATAGGTGTTTATATCTTAGAATTTGGGGTGCACTACCATCTATGCATTTCCTAGATTTAAGGAGTATGAGACAACTCTATTGTCTAGATTGATTTTATTAGCATCTTTCAAAAATTGAAATAAATGTAAAGAGTGAAAAACAACATCGTTGAGATTGCGACTGCGATCTAGGGTTTGATGTTTAAAGGAGGTGCACGTTCAGTTTCTGACGCCTGCACACATGGATCCTCCTCCAGAGGAGAGAAGATGCCTCTTGGACAACACCTTTAGGGCTCTGGTTGAATCCTCACCTCCTCCTTTAGCCTCCGAGATCCATGTGTCTAGATTTGTGAGGCGTGTAGCTGCTCCTTGCATTCAGATCATGTCGGCAGATTCAAGAATGAAGACCTTTGCCTTGAGTGAGAAGGGACTAATAGGTCAATTCACGGGGATTCATCCCTCACCGAAAACCATGGAATTTTGGATGTCTAAGAACTAGATTCCTCTTATTTTCGGAGGCTTACAGCATTGTTTCTATGGAAAAGGGTTTTTTGTGTTCTTGTTTGAGAACAAAATGACAAGGATCTCATATTTAGAAGCAGGCCTTACTTCATGGGACCGAGAGGCCTGTATCTAAACCGCTGGAGTTTATCTTTTTATCTAGAGAAGGGTGTTCCCTCAGCAATGTCGGTCTGGGTTCATCTTCCTCATCTCCCTCTGCATTGCTGGAATGATGAGGCACTTCAAGCTATTGGAAATACCCTTGGAAAATATATCGATAAGGTAGAGCCAAAGGGACCATTATTCTCATGCGCAAGGATATGTGTGGAAGTCGATTTAGAGAAAGCAGTGAATATGTTCATGGGTGGGTGGGAACACTTGCAAAAGGTCAATTATGAGCAAGTTCCTTTCAATTGTAGAAAGTGCCATGAATATAGTCACTTTGTCAAAAACTGTCCCAAAGAAGCACCAGAGGATCCTGGAAAAAACCAAGAAGAAGGATGGCAGCAAGTTAAAAGAGGGAAAAAGGCGCCTTATATTCCTCCTAACGCAAACAATGGTTCCCAACCAAAAAAAAATAAGGAACATGCCCCAACCGCAAAGGGAACAACCATCAACAATCAATATTTGGCTCTTCATATTGAAGAAGGAGAAATCCCTTCAACGGATATCCCTCCTGAGGGCGATGAAATAGAAGAATGTGGGGATCCGACACCAAGCACACTTCCTAATGCAAGTGAATATGGGATAGAGAAAACACTTGCAGGATCTTCCTCCCCAGGCGGATCTTGGGCAACAATGGTAAAGAAAAGCAGAGCCAATCCGATGGTAGACTCCTCGAGCCATTCCTCTTCACAAGGATGTCAAGAAATACCAGATCAAGCTCCACCTCCGTCCACTAGGGGAAGAAAACCTCATAGGAACCACAGGGAACAAGAAGCAGAAAGAGAACTTGTTCTTGGGAGGTAGATGAGCATTGAGGAAACTAAGCTTCTACAAAACACCAGAAGTGTCAGAGGATTAAGAGCAAACAACAGGTCTCGAGCAAGACCTCAAACAACAAAGAAATGATGATAGTTGTCTCTTGGAATTGTAGAGGATTGGGGAGCTCAGTCAAAGTGGAAGCTATTAAAAATATTATCAAATCATAGAGACCAGACATTCTGATAATTCAAGAGACAAAAATGGCTGAAGAGGAGGTAATGGCCCTATCTTGTCTTCACTGGAAAACTATCATGGGAAAGCTATCATCTCCATAGGCGTTTCAGGAGGAATTGCAACCTTTTGTAATTCAAAAAAATATAAAATAAAATCAACAAAGGAAACCAATCATTGGCTTATGATAGAGATGCAATGCAAAGACAAGCAAGAGTCAATCTTTGTTTGTAATGTATACGACCTAACGCATTACAGGGATACAAAGGTCTTTTGGGAAAATCTCAACTTGTTGAGAGAGAACTTGCAGGGAAAAGCCACTATTTTTGCTGAGGACTTCAACACCACCAAGTTGCAGGTGGAGAAGAGGGGAGGCTCGATCGTTAGGGACACGTTAGGGACCCCTTTGGAGAGAAAACGGAAGACCTGATGGCATATATGGAGCTACTGGACCTCCCTTAAGAACGTGAAATATACTTGGAGTAACAAAAGGAAAGGCCCTAAACATATTGCTGGAAGACTAGATAGGTTTTTGATAAGCTCCTCCCTCCTGCAAAGGGAATTGCTCCCGATCTCCCTAGCTCTTCCTTCAACAACTTCAGATCACAAACCAATATACTTGTCCTTATCTCCTTTTGAAATTTTGGGTCCTATCCCATTCCATTTTAATCCTCTTTGGTTGCATGATTCAAAAGTTATAGAAATCATTCAAAAGGCTTGGAATTCTAATATCTTTGGCTCTCTTAGCTATATATGGGAGTCAAAGCTAAGAGAAGTACGTCTCACTCTCAAGAATTGGGATAAATTATCTTTTAAAGGGCCTTCATTTCACAGCAATCTCAAGACGATCTCACAACTCTCCAGAAAAAAAAATGGAATATGAAGAAGTGACTTTGTTCTCTCTAAACCAAGAAAAAGAGATGAATATGAGGATGTTAAAGGCATTAAGGCAGGAGGAGGAAGAATGGAGGCTGAAGTCCAACCAACTTTGGCTGAAAGGGGGAGACAATAATACTGGCTATTTCCACAAACAAACTAAAGCCAGGCTAAGTTTTAATATTATCAAATATTTGAAGGATAGCAATGGACAAAATATCGAGGGGCATGAAGCAATCAAAAGGCATATCTTTCAACACTTCAGAAATCTCTATACTGACAGTGAAGAGATGGATCCCATCTCTTAGGATGACCTTCTCTATGTTATTCCTCCTATAATTTCTGATTTTGAAAATGAGGAACTAGTGAAGCCAATATCGGAACATGAGATTAGTGAAGCGATATGGACCCTGCATTTAGACAAGGCTCCGGGACCCGATGGGTTCACTATCAACTTCTATCGGGCTGTGTGGGACATCATCAAGGAATATATGAGAAGGATGCTAAACTAGAGAAGTAAAAAAGACAAAATTGGTGGGGCCACCAACTCTTCATTCTTGGCTTTGATTCCGAAGGAAAAAAATCCTAACTCTGTGGACATATTCAGGCCAATCTCTCTATGCAACACTTCTTACAAGATTCTCACAAAAATTCTAGCTACTAGAATGAAAAATCTTATGAAGCATAAATATCAGACTCTCAAGGAGGATTTGTAGTTGGGTAGAACATACTAGACAATATCATTATTGTTCAAGAAGCCATTCATTTGAGCCTGGAAAGAAAGCAACAAGGTATGGCAATAAAGCTAGACACGGCTAACACCTTTGATAGGGTTAATCATTTCTTTCTTTTTGAAATTATGTCTAGCTTCGACTTTTCCAATAGGTTCATTAGATGGACCAAAGCTTGCATTAGCATTCCATGGATTGCTCCTTTAATTAATGGTAGACCATCTAAATTCTTTCAAGCTTCTCGAGGTCTTAGGCAAGGCTACCCCTTGTCCCCCTCCCTCTTTCTGTTAGTTGTTGAGTCATTGAGTAGGAAGTTTAAGCTTTACAAGAAAATGGAAAACTATAAGGCCTAAAGATTGCTAAGGGAACCAAAGCCGCAACTCATGCCCAGTTTGTAGATGACACAATTCTGCTTAGGGGGGGCTTCCATGGTGATTGCAGAGATATTTAATGAAGTGTTGTCCTCTTTCCTCAAAGCTTCAGATGGTAAGATAAATCATATAAAATCAAAGGTTTATGGATGGAATTGTCCACCTAGGACGTTGGCAAGGATAGAAAGGGTTCTAGGCTTCGAAGGCAAGCTAAATTGGAAATCTTTCAACTATCTTGGGACCCCTATCTTTAAAGGGAAAAAAAAACTTCAGCAGACTGGCAAGGTATTGTTGATAAGATAAAAAAATTCTTCGTGGGGCTGGAATCAAAGACCCGACACTGATGAACCTCGCTCTAGGAGCGAAAATCCTTTGGAGAATTATCTCTGGAGAGAAGGCATGGTGGAAGGAGATTCTTAGGAAAAAATATATGAAGGGAACAAGGAAAATATGTGTTCATGAGTTTCCCCTGATAGGGAATGAATCTCCAATTTGAAATCTTCGTAAGAAGGCGGTCCATATCATTAAAAAGAACTTGCACTGGATCCCCGAAAATAGTAAATGGATTAAGATTTGGTCTGACAATTTGGGGCCCATCTCTCCCGCAAATCACTTGGCTGCCTTTGAGGATCTCAAGCAATGGCTAGGCCAATTAAATATCTCCACCCTTTTTTATCCCTCCTCTTAGAAAACTAGCGGGAGATGGGTTGGATGGAAAGACTTGGGGATTCTAGAGCATCTCATATTTGACTTTACTGCTCTACTCTCTCTTCTTCAAGGGTACGTGCCTATCCACCGTCATCTTTATGATGGCAGAGGCTAGGGAAAATTGGGAATCTATACCATAAAAGAAGGATATCGAATCACCTCCAACAACAAAGAAAATAACATAACATATATATAGTGGAATAAAATCTGGTGCAAAGATGGCCTTCTAAGAATAAATGCCTTCTTTTGGATTTTAGCGCACTGTGAAACCCTGACAATAGAGAATTTGAAAAAAAGGGGGATTGAAGGGCCATCACGTTGCATCCTATGTAAAGAGTAAGAAGAAACTCTAGATCATCTCTTTCTGGACTGCAAGTTCTCTCAAGAAGTTTGGTCTCATGCCCTACAAGAGCTGCATATAAATTTGATCCTTCCAACAAACTGGAATGACCTTTTTGCCTATTGGAAAGACTATTATCAAGGCTTTTCCAAAAACCAGATCTCACAAGGGCATGGGTTGTGCTCCCAAAATACATTTGTTGGAAGATATGGGTAGCAAGAAATAAAGAGATTTTGAAGGCAAAGTCTCTAGTCCAGGAAAAGTAATGTCTTCTACAAAATCACTATGGGCGGAAGATTTATTAACGAGGGGGATGATCCATATCCATAAGGAAACTTTGAATTCTAAAAAAAGAGTGCGGGTAATTGATTTTATGTCACCTTTTACCCATTACTGGCATACGACTGCTCGAAGGCCTAATTGTTTAAAATGGCAGCTGAGGTTGATCTTCGAAGATTTTTCCAGATGGTGGTTGAATCTTAGTTGTAACTCCCTTTTCTTTGACGAGGCTTCCAAAGGAAATCCAGGGCTGGTAGGGGCAAGAGGAGTCATTTTTTACTCTGAAGGGAATAAGCAGAAGGAATATGCTTAGGGCCTGGGCAAAAAATCCAACAATGGCATTGAGTGGCTTGCCTTAATCAAGGGACTAGAGATAACAAGAAGCTGCGGAATTGAGGAGTTAGCATTTTTTGGAGACTCTCTCATGGTTACAAGAGAAGCAAGAAATCTGAGTAAGAACTACAAGAGTCTGTCAATTAAAATGTATTATATCCTTAAATGCTTAGGAAGTGAGTTTAAATCTTTTAAGTTCTTTCGTATTCTCAGAGCAAATAACATACATGCAGACTTAATGGCTAACAAAGGAGTTCTCTTAGACTGTGGAGTACTAGTTTGCAATGAAGAAATGCATGGAAGAAGCTGGATCCCTTGAGCTCTGCTTTATCCCTAGAAAGGGTGAGTTTCTCCATGGACCTTGGAGCAATTGGCAGGTAAGCACTGTATGGTCTTAAATGGTGATTGGGATGCCTCATTGCATTTCAATTTATCGGCTCCCCTGCCCAAAATTGATGTATGGAGAAGCAATGCTCGAAATAGGAGTCTTAGGATGATGGATAACAAGAATGCTATCATTGGGATGTTCAAATCGAACACAAAACAATCAAACCGTTCTCTCGTTAGGATGGCTCATGGGATGGTTTATCTCGCTGGAGAGAAACCCATACACCTCAACATCGGGAGTGCAGCATCCTCGAGCAGAAAGGTCTTTGGTTTGAGGTACGAGGAGCTTCATGATCAAGGAAAAGACTCTGGCAAAGAGGAAAAGGAGGATCCTACGATCTGGAATAAAGCCCACGTTGAGAGCAAAATCAAAGGAAGGAAAAATAAAACCCGTTGCCTCCGCATTGATATCACAATCAAAAACAAAAAATTAGTATCTTCTCCTTGACTCTAGAAGTGGAATGAGAGGCCGACAACAACGATCTTCTGAGCTTCCTGAGCACACATACAAGTTATAAAACGAAGAATATTAACAACATGATGCGACTTGGCATTGGGATGAGACGCAGGGAAGTCGGCCGGTCAACGATTTGGCATTGGGATGCTACGAAGGATGAGACATTGAGCAATCAACCGGTCTCAATAAGCACTTAATCAACAACATTAGTTCATGGTTCAAGCATTTCTATTCAAGATCTTAACGCTATTAAAAACCACTCCACATAAGCAATTGGGAGTCATTCTGAAATTGAAAGCACCAGGTTGAACTCCAATAAATCGGTTGCATAGACTTAGTGTATGAGTTCAACCTCTCATTTGCTTAGGATTAGTGTAGGATTTCAACCTTTGCAACGAATTGTTTTTGCTTAATACTTCTCGGACAGTTTGTAAGGAGGTATAGTCTCCATAGACTAGTGATCTTTCAAGATAGTTTTAAATATGTTAAAGATGAACAAGGAGTTGTAGACGCTATCCTCCTCTGGGAACAATCCCTCCTCAGCATGATGTAAATTTTCTTTATTGGTCTTTATTAATACAAAAAATACTCAACCGTTTCTGTTAAAAAAAAATTGAAATAAACAATTATAAAAAAGAAATATAAAAAATAATTGGTAGTTAGTTGATGCATAGCTAACTTTTAGCCTATGCATGGATAACAAGTAGCGATAAACAACCATTTAACTAAGAAAGTAACCTATAGAAGTGATTACAACTAAGCATGGAGAATAAGTAACAAATAACTTGGTCGCTTAACAAAAGTGTAGAGCTTGTCGAAAGTAAAGTTTGCATTGAAGAATACCCGGAAATGATCGAATGGAGCAGCCGCGGCTAGGGTTTTGAGAGTCGACCAGGTCCTTCGCCTTCGCGGCTAAGGTTTCAAACCTAGCTGCACATTTTTGCTGTGAGGCTTCGTGCTTGTATTGTCTGAGAGTACGAACACCATGCTCTCCTGGGTGTGGTGTAGATTTTGTGCGCGGGGACCTATTGTTTTGCAGTGGCGACGACGACAACTTTTCAGGGGTTTCGAGGAACCATTACTGCATGGTGGAGGAGCTGTATCCACAGTGCACACAACTCTTTGGTGGAGTGGTGACTATTTTGTGGTGGTTCTCTCTCTCTTTCGGCGGTTGGTTTTTAGTGGGGATGAGGTGTGCTCTTTGCTGGTGACGTGGGATTTTCCACTGTGTCGGTGGCTATGGAGGCGGCCAGTTGTCCGTTTTTGCTGCCTCTGTCCTAGGACACGGTAGCTTCTTGGTCTCAGCTCGATGGTTGAGGCGGTATCTCTGTATCAGTCGGCTAAGGTTCCAACCCTAGTCGCTATACTTGTGTTTCTTTTGTTCCTTTGGAGCAGTTTGTACATGCCGAGGCGTTTATTTTGGCTCGGCGCTTGTGTTTTGGTTGGTCAGAGTGTTGAGCATTGATTGTGGTATTTTTTCTTTGGCTCGGAAACTGGTTGCTCAGTTTATTGAGCTCTGTTTGTGAGTATTGTGCTCCCTTTGTGGGTTTTGAGCACTGTTTGTGGGTTTTGACTTGATATAATACTTAGTATCATAGATGTGTATCTCATTACCTTTGATTCTAATGAATATCAATAAATTGATATTTTTCTTCTAAAAACTTGGTCGCTTAAATTATTAAATAAAATTCATACTAACTGAAAAATTCATAACTTTGCATAATCCTTTTGATTTTGATTTTATATTTAATCACTTAATTATTACACGAAATTCCATACAACACATGAACGCCAAGGAAAATTGATCGCTTAAATTATTAAACCATCCGTGGATTTAATATAACCAAAGAAGGTGAGTCTTTACAGTCTTTTAAGTCTTTTAAGCAAATTACTCCAGCCAAATCTAGCCCAATCCCACTGAAGAACCGCTAATTTTAACCAATTTCTTCAAAGGAAATTACTCTATCAAGGGCACATAATACTGTCATGGATGCTCTGGACAATGAGTAAAATGCTCCAAATCGCACTCAGAAATCCTAACATTTACTGCAAAACTCCAAATTTCACTTCACATCCATCACAAATCTGCTCTCGCTCTTTCAATATCCTGTCTGAAACAGATTCGACACTTAAATACCAATACAACAATGGTTTTCTTGCAGAAAATAATGATGTTCCGTCGTCGAAACCCTCAGAGTTTGATATCGTGGATCAAGTTTGTGGGTTTTTACGTCAGAATCAATGGAGTCTGCTACAAAAAATGGTGCCCAGATTAACGCCTTCCCGAGTCCTTACAGTGTTGTTGAGATGTACGGACGAACCACGAGTCGCTGTGGAGTTTTTCCTATGGGTAGGAAAACAACGAGGTTTTCAACACACAGTTGAATCGTATTGTGTTACAATCGATATTTTGAGCAGAAGCAGAATGTGGCTTTATGCCCAGGCGTTGCTTCAGCGTTTTGTGATGGAAAAAGGTCAGGATTCAGTGCTGGAAACTGCACAGTATTTGGTTAATAAATGCCAGAATTCAGTGGTTTTGGATATGTTGATTGATTTGTTAACTAGGGCTAAGATGTTTGATGAGGTTATTGCAGTGTTTAATGTCATATGTGGGTGTGGATTTGGTCATTCTGATAGGAGCTATAATAATCTGTTGACAAGTCTGAAGAAAGTAGGGTTGTTTTCAGATTTTGACATTACAGCGGGGGAGGTTAAAAAATTTAGGGGCAATAGGGAAATGTATTCGGTAAAATCCAGGAGTTTGGGCTGTAAATATAGGAGGAGCGAAGGATTTGGGGATTCGATTTTTGGTTTTAATTGTAAAATGCCAATGAATGGGCATTTTAACAAGGATGGAAGAGGGGAATTGGAACTTGTAGGTCCAAAGAAGGAAGAGGAAATTGAACTGTATAATGAGACCAATATTTCTTCTACTGGTTTAGATTTTTCGGGGAGGAATACCAGATTCATAAAAAGGGCTATCGTGAAGCATGTTGCTCATGGCCATCGGCTTACAGTTATCAAGTACAATTCTCTGATAAGTGTTTTATGTAAGAATGGTAGAATTGGAGCTGCTTTTAGGGTTAAAGATGAGATGGTCGGGAAGGGTTTTCATCCTGATCTATGTACTTATAATACTCTCATGAATGGACTTTGTAAGTTGGGTGACATGGAAGGGGCAAATGAGCTCCTAAAGGATATTTTTGAGTTGGGTTTTTTTCCTGATCGTGTCACGTATAATACATTGATGGATGGGTACTGCAGGATAGGCGAGGTGGAAAAGGCACTCGCATTGGTGTATACAATGGTGCAAAATGGATTCCAACCCAATGTTTTTACATGTAATATACTCATTAATGGTCTTTGCAAAGGAGGCCAGGTGGAGGAGGCAAAGAAGCTTTTGACTGAAATATTGGACCGGCATAAGACCTCTAACTTAGTTACTTCCACCATCCTGATTTTTGGGTGCTGCCTCAAGGGCAATATGCAAGAGGCAGTAGAACTGTGGAAAGAAATGATTGAAAGAGGAGTCTTACCAGATACTGTTGCATACAATGTGCTTATCTATGGATTTGGTCTGGAAGGAAATATGGGGTATGCTTTCACGATGTTTGGGGAGATGATAAAAAAGGGTCTTTTACCTGATGTGATTACTTACAACGTACTTATTAATGGATTTTGTAGGGAAGGTGACCTACAACAGGCTTGCAGGATGTATGCCAACATGAAAGATGCAGGACTTGTGCCAGATCGTGTCTCTTATAAAATAATTATTAGAGGCCTTTGCAAGCATGGGGATCTCAAGAAAGCAAATACTTATTTTCAGAGAATGCTTGAAAGTGCTATCGATCCAGATTATGTAATTTTTAATTCACTGATTGATGGGCACAGCAACGAGGGAAATATGGTAGAGGCTTTCAGATTGTGTGCTGAAATGGCTGCATTAGGCTTGGTGCCAAATGTTTTTACGTACAATGCACTCATTCATGGTCTTTGCAAAGAAGGCAATATCTCAGAGGCTTTCAAACTAAAGTTTGAAATGATTGCAAATGGTTTTATACCTGATGTTGTTACATACAATTTGCTTATAAATGGACTTTGCAAACATGGTTGGATATCTGAAGCTTTTGACTTGCATGATGAAATCGTAAGGAAAGGTCTTGCCCCTGACAAATTCACTTATACCGAACTCGTTTCTGTCCTTTGCAAGAAAGGGAAAACACAGGAAGCTCATGAGCTCTTTTTGAAGATGCAAAGAAATGGTTTGTGTGTGGATCATGTTGCATACAATATCCTCATTAAGAGATACTGTAAGGAAGCCAAATTGCACAAGGCTCTAAAACTTTATGAAGAGATGGCAGCAAGAGGACTTTTAACAACGGCCCCTATTCAGAATGTGCTCATCGATGGGCTTGGCAAGAAAAGCACTGTTCAAGAATTTCTAAAGATGCATAGAGATGGTCTTTAAGGGTCTTGTGTCTTCTGATGCAAATATTGGCTAGTCAATTGGGAATGCAGTGAAGGTTGCTTGTAGGAAGCATGGCTATTGCAGCCAGCGAAGTATAACTCCAAACAAAAGCTCCTCATTGCAGCTTTCACACACCAAGTTTAATTCTGAAGGATCCAATTGACGAGAAGTCATCTAAATCAGGTAATTCCTAAATTCATGTAATGACATCTTTCCTAATGTTTTAGTATTTTAATTAGCATATTGAAGTTCTTTGCTTGATAGCATCCATATTCACAAATTGAAATATGGGCTTAATAGTACGAAGCCCCTAAACATCTTTGAATTGATTACAGCTTCTCACCTCCTGCCATTTTGGAACCCTTTACTGCTGTTCCATCACTCTTATATAGAAAGTAGAATCTGTAATATGAGGCCAAACTCCCCAGGCAGCCACCATTGCTGTACCCTCTATTGGTTTGCCATGGCACATCATTCATTTTGAAATAGTAATTGTAGGTTTGGCAGTGATGTGAACTCCCCTAGACAAACCACTTAACACCACCATTTTCCCAAAATGTTCTGTCTGCAAGGAGGGCCACTTGAGACTCTTTCAACAGGCTCACTTTTAAGCATCCAGTCACAATGTCAAATGCAACAATCAGATCTTCATCAACCAGATTCTTTTTTAACCTTAAAAATTATGTGACCCGTACGCATGTTGAGGGACCTAACAATGAAAAATAAAATCGTTTGGACCTAACAATGAAAAATAAAAATAAAATCGTTTGGACCTAACAATGAAAAATAAAATCGTTTGTTAGTTGTCATCATTTTGGAAAAAGTTAAAAAATGTGCACTTGGACTTTTCACCATGAACTCTATTGAAATTTGAGTGGGAAGAGGTATAGCGGTAATGCTAAAGAATGTAGAATGCTATTTGTAATTTTGTAGATTAATGATCTGGTTACACCAATGGTATTGATATTTATGTTTTCGTTATTATTCAATGGATTACACTATAGGTAAAGATGAGGTGGAGCAGTGCAGAAGACAGCTTCAAATGGCCAAAGAGCATGTAGAGTTTTGTTAAGTGTGGTTTCTTCTCCTCTATCAGCATGACATGTCGCGGGCCATTTCTGTTATTGTTGGAGAATAGAAGAGCCCACATTATGAAAAAAGGTTTGAACTAAGCTTCTTGCAATTGCAATTAAGATGGTATTGTTTGATAGGCCATTTTTTGTTGATAAATTTAGTGGTTTACCTTGGCTTATGGCTTAATAAGTGAGAAATATAGACCATTAATGCAATTCATTCTTCAGTAAATCATACCATTCTTTTGGCAGCAGATGATATCTTTCTAGATATAAAGGGCATATGACATTATTAGTACAATTTTTTGTCATGGATGAGGATTTTTAGAATAAAAGTTGAATTCATCACTAACTTTGCGAGGCTTCTCGTTACAATTCTCAGGAACACCAATACATGTAGAACATATTTGGGAAGTACATCACTATATAGACACCATGGTGGACACCATCTAAGTTATTGAGAAAAAAAAGAAGAATTGATATTATAGGGGTAGCATTGGACCTACATTTGCCATTATAGGGAATTTGAAATTGCTGCCTAGTCAGTTACCTTTCATAGAGAAATAAAATAAACAAATTGCAAGAGATGCCAAACATATGGAAGGTGAAGTAACTAAAATTTCAAATTTTGAAGTAATAGGAGTTTATGAATAATTGCACAAGCAAGAATAGGCCTAGCATGACTAGATCATTGAATCAACACATGGAAGGGATGAAGTTGAGATAAGATAATTTTATTAATGTCTAACAAATGACCACAAAAGTACCATGATGTCAATACAAAGCGGGAGCGCTAAGGCGGCTCCTATAAAAGCAAGAAGCAAGATTCTAACCTAAATACCAAATCAAAGACCAAAAGGACTTAGCTCCACAAACAGAGAGTTGATCTAGAAGGGGAATATATAGAGAGAGTCGATATAGAAGAGAAATATATGAGGATAGTGGAGCTGAAATTTATTAGACAAAAGTGGTGAATTTGTCATGGAGCACTGGAAGCATCTTTCCTACCATTCGAGGCCACCTATAGGAAGCTTAGAATAGTACTTGTCTAGAGCATGAGTTGGAAGAGGAGCTACGATGGATAGTGCGCCGCTCTCTTCTGTATATCTCATCTGTCGCGATCATCTCTATAGATACTGAAGGTTGTCAACACTGTCTCCGTCCGTCGAGAGGTGTCATAAAAAATCTGATCCACTTAGTATGTTGGTAGATCTATCAGCGCTGCAACTCTACATAGTCCGTCAGAGAGTACAACAATCAACATTTCATCTGCTATAAGTCTGTCTCTACCTGAGAACCAGGACATGCTTCACACCATCATCTACTATCAGTTCATCTCAAGTGTTGGTGGGAATTTTCCTACACCAAGTTGAGTTCTAGGGCTAGTGGGAACTCTCCAAAAACACTAGGTTAAGAACCAGTACCAATAGAGGCTACCAAGTTCATCTCAAGAGTTGGTGGGAATACTCCAAAGAACACCAGATTGAGAATTAGAACGTATAGTGGTCACCAGTGCACACGACCGTCTATGTCCTACCCGTCTCAAGATGCCGATGGGATTTCTCCCATACTAGGATGACAACTAGGACGAGCAGAGGCCACCAGTGTACACGACCATTTACTACCAGTTCATCTCAAGAGTTGCTAGGAATTCTCCAAAGAACATCAGATTGAGAATAAGAAAATGCCGATGGGATTTCTCCCATACTAGGCTGAGAACCAGGACGAGCAGAGGCCACTAGTGTACGTGACCATCTACTACCAGTTCATCTCAAGAGTTGCTGGGAATTCTCCGAAGAACATCAGATTGAGAATAAGAAAATACAGTGCTCATTAGTGTACACGGTTATCTGTTACTTGTCTGTCTCACAATGCCGATGGGATTTCTTCCCATGCCAGGATGAGATTCAGAATGAGTAGTGGCACCAGTGTGAAAGCAGCGTAGATGTCTGTGTCAACTTTCCCTCTCCATGAGGAATGCATTTTCTTCTACTCCAAGTCTTCTGTGAAAGTGTTCAAACTTTGTCTTGAGAAGAGGCTTGGTAAGAACATCTGCAGTCTAGTCATCTTTCGAAACAAACTGTAACTCGACCGTGCCTTTCTGTACCATATCACGAATGTAGTGATATCGAATCTCTATATGCTTTGTCTTATTGTGAAATACGAGATTCACTGACATCTATATACAACTCTGGTTGTCACAGTGAATCACAGTTGGTCGTGGGATTTGACCAAATAATTTAGCAAGGAGTTTTCGAAGCCATATTGCTTCTCGAGCTACTGCACTGGCAACCATATGGAGTTGGAAAAATAGTCCGACAAGATTGCCTATCATTATTTGTATAAGTGCATTTTGCATGGAAAGTGAAGGTATATTTGAAGGTTGTGATTGTATAGTAATCAGTGAGAGGTTACTTTGAAAAATGGGATACAAGGTCTATTGCTTTTTTTCTCAAAATTTAATGGGCTTATAAGGAGAAAGTAACTTGAAAGGCTTGTTGATAGCTTAGGTGAATTTGGCAAAAACTTTGCAAAATGGTCGATTGTATTTCTATCAAAAGCTAGGCCCTTGCTCAAAAACTTTGTAGAAAAGTGAAATCATTTGAAGAAATTGCTCTTAAATGCTGAGAGCTAGTTATACCAAGTCTAATAAAAATATCATTCTTTTGTGATTGTGTCCTAAACTTGTCTTGAATTTGAATAAGGGGGTATACGGTACACACGGTGTTCATGTTTGATGGGTCATGGATTTTTTGGATGCTTGATGGTTATTGTGTCTAGTCTTTTGGTACATATTGTTGATTTTTCCTGAGCAGCGTCGAGAGCCATTCTCGTAGGAGAACGGGGACATCTGGTCAAGGACCAGGATGTGGAACTAGTCCAGCACTAGGGGACTCAACCTTGAGTTGAGTAGCCATTCTGTTGAATGGCGACATCTGGTCAGGGACCAGGATGTGGAACTAATTCAACATTGGGGGACTCAACCTAGAGCTGAGTGGCCATTCTGTTGAATGGAGACATCTGGTCAGGGACCAGAATGTGGAACTAGTCTAGCATTGGGGGACTCAGCCTAGAGCTGAGTGGCCATTCTTTGAATGGAGGCACCTGGTCAGTTACCAGGAAGATGAACCGGTCTAGTTCTAGGGGACTCAGCCTAGGGCTGAGGGCCATTCTCCAGGAGAATGGAGGCGCTTGGTCTGTTACCAAGTATTTGACCTAGAGGCAAATTATGCAGCCCATGGCTGAGGCACCTGGTTTGTTACCAGGATATCACTATAAGTCTTAGACCGGGGCTGGGCATGTGAGGCACTCCGACCCTCGATCTGTGGGCTTTGTGATCTTCTCCAAGGCTTAGCTACCCTTGGTTAAGACACCTAGTACCCGATCTTGGTGTCACATGGAGTGTGAGATAAAAGCATTAGTAATTCTCTCTATTTATGATGATGTACTTTGAGTGGGGATGAAGGACCACCTTGACCACTTGTTTTGACCACAGGGTACTTGAAGAAGGCTAAAGGTAAAAGTAAAAAATACATAAGGACCCTTAGACCACTAAGTAGTCAAAGTGAAAGTGCAAAAAGACCTTTAGTACCACTAAAGGTAAAAGTGAAAAAGATAAAAGAATAAAATAATATTATTTTGTTCTTTTGAGTTTTGGTCCACTTACAGATGATTCAAAGGATATAAAAAGAAGATCAATCCATTTCATTTTTACACACACACTTGCTCATCATCTTGCAACTGCAGAAGGAAGATTTTCACTGATCTTGGAGAAGGATAATTTTTGTGTTTATGCCCTAGCATGGAGGATTCGAGCTAGGGCACCCATTCTTATTGCAGTCTAACCCTAAACTAGGGTTTCACCCATGATGAACAACATCAACAACATTTTCTCTGTCTTCACGAGTTAGGGCATCTTTAAAACCCTCACAACACTTTCAGACTTTTCACGGGCAACCTTGATCTCAGTCACAGGCATCATCTTCCATAA
This sequence comes from Pseudotsuga menziesii, assembly GCA_001517045.1. Taxonomy (NCBI): domain Eukaryota; kingdom Viridiplantae; phylum Streptophyta; class Pinopsida; order Pinales; family Pinaceae; genus Pseudotsuga; species Pseudotsuga menziesii. The sequence goes on along the minus strand of LPNX010176653.1, from coordinate 428,142 downwards.
CAGGCAGCCTTCATCTCTTCCTTGGGCAACCTTCCTCTTCCTCGGACAACCCTCAGTCACCTACAACAGCGCTTAGCAGGGCTTGGGCAGCCTGCTGGCACCCTCGGGTAGCTGCCACCACTCTCTGGCAACCACAGTCTGCTTGCTACAGACTTCTGGCAGGCAATGGCAGGGCTCGGGCTAGACTCGGGCAGGAAGAAATCTGTTGGGCAACTCGAGCAGGCTTTCGGGTAGGAAGAAATTGGTTCTAGGCAACAATAGCAGCTTAGGCAGGCTCTGGGCAACAAGTTTTTATCTTGGCAGCTAATCTGAGATTCTAGGCAGCTGAGAGAAATTAGGGCAGAAAGCCCTAATTTGGTTTTCTGTAAAATTTATCTTTTGTGGATTTTTATCTGTGGTACAAACCCATTAGGGTTTGAGAATTGTTGAGAAACTCAGTCATCTCATTTAAGAGATGAATTACTAATGCTCTTGGGGTTTTTGTCCTTTAAAGATTTCCCCATGAAAAACTCTTGTGTTCAGTGTGTGTGATGTTGTTGATGTTTCTACTGCACTTGTCTATTGTTATCTTACAGTTTGCAAAATTTTAAAAGAATTCTTGCTAATTTTAAAATTCAACATGGTATCAGAGCTTAGCATGTGAAGACCCCCAGTAAGAGGCAGATTACTGTTGTCTTCCTAGACCTTGGGATATTTTGTAGACTTAGACAACTGACTAGTAGCAGAAATGGCTACCAACATCTTCAGACCAGATGAAAAGCTTGAAGGTTCAGGAAACTACAACTCTTGGAAAGCTAGGCTCACAACCATCCTGGAGGAAAATGATCTTGATGAATTGGTGTTCAACACCATAGAAGAGCCAACGTCTAATGGTGGCAGAATTGCTTACCAGAAGAAGCAGGTTAAAGCTAGAAGGATCATCTATGATTATGTCAAAGAAGCTTTGATGCCCAACATCACATCATTGAAGACTGCCCAAGAATGCTTTGACACCTTGACGAACCTATATGAAAAGAAGGCTCCCAGTCAGAAGAGAGTTTTGATGAAAAGGCTTTAAACACTGAAGATGAACAAGGATGAAGGAATCAGACCCTTCTTCACAAATATTGCACAGGTAAGAGACCAATTTACTGTTATTGGTATCACTGTAGATGACAATGACCTTGTGCAGACTGTAGTCGATGGTCTCCCAAACTCTTGGGAAACCTTTTTGGCATCAGTAAGTGGATGTGAAAATCAACCAAACTTTGAGAGACTGTGGCATGATTGCTTGGAAGAAGAAGGAAGAGTTTCAAGCAAGGCACCTGGCACTAAGGAAGGAAACCTTGCCCTTACAACTAAGACACATAAGTTCAAGAAGTCTTCCCCTCAACAAAAGAAGGGAAATAAACCATAAGGTAAGCACATCGATGTTTCAAAAGTGGAATGCTATAATTGTCACAAGTTTGAGCACTTTGCTAGGGATTGCAGGAAACTCTTGCCCTTTCTGGACCCATCACCGACAGTGTTAACTCTTGGTTAGTAGATAGTGGTGCCTCTAGACATATGACAGGTAATCGTGGAGCACTCACCAGTTATAGAAAAAAGAAGTTCACTACTCAAGAGGAACTTGGAGATGAATCCACTTACAAAATTGAAGGAGTTGAGTTAACCACACTTCAACTGGATTCAGGTACGGTTCTACGTATTGATGATGTCTTATATGTTCCTGGTTTCAAGAAGAACCTCCTCTTTGTTGCTGGTTTAGAGGACAAGGGCTACAAAGTTCTCGTCATGGAAAAGAAAGTCCTTCTATGGGCAAAGAATGAGAAACTAAGCTCAACCGTACAGATTGGGGTTCGAGAGGGAGGTCTTTATAAGGCTTCCAGAAATTCCACTCATGCTTTGGTTCATCACACAATTGATCCATATGAGCTGTGGCATCAGAGGTTTAGACACCTCCACTATACAGCTCTTCCAGGCCTACAAAAGATGGTGACAGGCATGCCAAAGGTCTCTCCCAAACATGATGGAATTTACAACGGTTGTGCTCTAGGTAAATCCTTCTCAAGAAGCAAGAACAAATTCTGACATTTGTGGGCCCATGTCATCACCCTCCTTGAGTGGGTGCTTGTATTATGTCTTGTTCATAGATGATCATTCTCGGAAGTCATGGATTTACTTCCTCAAGGCCAAAAGTGAAACTTTTGACTGGTTCAAAGAGTTCAACGCTCTGATTGAAAGTCAGACAGGCAGACACATCCGTATCCTGAGGTCAGATAATGAAGGTGAGTATGAGTCTAATGAGTTTGATGATTTTTGTAGAGAAGCATGAATCAAGAAAGAGCTGACATCCGTACAACCCTCAACAGAATGGGGTTGCAGAAAGGAAGAATAGAACTATCTGTGAAGTTGCTAAAGCCATGCTTACTGGTCTTGATCTTCCTTTATTTTTGTGGGATGAAGCTGCATGTACTGTTGTGTACATCCAAAATAGAAGCCCTCATGCTATCTTGGGGGAGTGTGAGAATTGCTTCTCAAGTAGATCTAGGAGCTAGAACAATATTCACCATCAAAGTGTTTGACAAAATATGCAAAAGAGCAACAAAGAAACTGAAATAGCTGGAATAACACATGTGAAAGGTGCTAATATGTAACCTTTATATTACAGCACACCTTGTAGGTATGTATGATACATATTTATAGTACATTGGAGACAATTCGTGAGCCCCTGGTGGCCATGTGAATGCATCCAAATGTCAGACTAAGATTTGACCCCTAAACCCCCTAGGTTGACCAATAGGCTCCCAAACCTAACCAAACTGTCACGAATCCATGTGTGAATAGGTAAGAAGCATGCCTGGTTCATAAATGAGGAAAGGCAAGCATGGGAGAATGCATAGGTGAGTGGAGGAATCTCTAGGAGGCAAATAAATGCCAAGGAGACCACAAAAAGCCACATTCACTCACACACTAGCGCCCCTAGTCAAAGTTGGAAGTGGTTTGCAATTAATGCATAGTCTGAAATGTCAGGATGTTCAAACTAGAGCGCCTCAACTACATTTAATGAGCCATAATCACCTATCTGACTAGTATTGATCAGTATAACCTAAGCTAGACCATAGAACATAAGCACAAGGCAAATGATTACGTCTCCTAGGTAGATCATTAAGGTACTAAGGCAAATTATTGCTCCAACACCCCCCCTTAATCCTGACTTAGTACACCACATGATTTATTAAGGCCTTGGCAACTAAGGCACAAGTCACCTTTTACAACAGAATTTCATTGATCCATGTAACCGAGGTAAGGAGGAAAACCTCATGGGACAAAACCTCCCCTCAAGAATGGATGACATAGAAACAAAAATCTGTATACACTCCATACTAGATGAGTATGTCTAGAGGAATCTTCTTCTTGGGAAGAAGTGGAATCTGCTCAACCAACTCAGGAACAACTGCATGATGAATCCTTGGACCATGTAGAACCACTGAAATGCACTGATAGGAGAGCGAATGGTGCTCTTCAGACTTGAACCTCGAACCAAACAGGATGCCATGCCCGAAAGAGACTTGAAGTGCTTGAGAATAGGTGACCCCAAGCGAATCATAAGAATCTTGAAGCATCAACTTTGAATGAAGGTTGTAATCAGCTCCAAGAAGGTGGAACAAGAGTCCCGAATGTGCCATTGTGATGGCAAAGGTTTCTCCATCTTCATATGAGCTTGAAGGAACTCTACTAGCCATGGTGGAGGAATACTTGGGAAAAAGAGTGTGAAGCAATGAGACATCTTCACTTGACATCTAAACCTCTCCATCTTTCGAACCAATACTCTCATGTGAAGAAAACCCATCTTCTAGAGAAGGGTCGCTATGAACATCAACTAGCAATACATCTTCACCATTCGTAATAGAAGACATAGAGTAGAAGGGCATAGAATGGATAGATAACTCTTTAGTAGTAGTGATGGCATCAACTCGTATGCTATCTTCATGAAAAATAGCTTCTTGACAAGGAGAGGAAGCCACAGAGGAAGAAACTTGAGTTGGATCATTTGTTGAATCTTTGGCTACTTCTTTTTCTTCATTTCGAACAACTTCTTGAGAAATGCATGAGGCCGAGATCATAGGAGGGAGAACACATAAGGAGGTGCCCATTTGCTTGCTTTCCATATAGCTCACATCTTCTTGCTGCATGCCAAGAGCTTCATCTGGATTTCTCCAAAGCTCGAATGGGTACTCAGCAGAATCAAGGAGACAGCGCATGGTAGGAGGTATAGCGAGACACATAGTTCCATAGGCTCTATCATTGTCATTAAGCAAATCACACTTCTCTTGATAGGACTCTGGCTCTCTCACAACACCAATGGACACATCATAGAGACATTGCCTCTTGAGATATGCACACATCTTAGAATTCCATTCAGAATAGTTGAATGGGGAAAGGAGAGGAAGTGCTTGCGAATCCATGAAGTTGTTGTAAGAACCTACAATGAAAAACACTCAGATAAACTGGAAATATGCCCTAAACAAAAACTCAAACATCACTAGATTTGTTTGCAGCTCCAACTAGCTCTGATACCATGTGAGAATTGCTTCTCAAGTAGATCTAGGAGCTAGAACAATATTCACCATCAAAGTGTTTAACAAAATATGCAAGAGAACAACAAAGAAACTGAAATAGCTGGAATAGCACATGTGAAAGGTGCTAATATCTAACCATTATATTACAACACACCTTGTAGGTATGTATGATACATATTGATAGTACATTGGAGACAATTCATGAGCCCTTGGTGGCCATCTGAATGCCTTCAAGTGTCAAAATAGGATTTGACCCCTAAACCCCCTTAGGTTGACCAATAGGCTTCCAAACCTAACCAAATTGTCATGAATCCATGTGTGAATAGGTAAGAAACATGCCTAGTTCATAAATGAGGGAAGGAAAGCATGGGAGAGCGCATGGGTGAATGGAGGAATCTCTTGGAGGCAGATAAATGCCAAGGAGACCACAAAAAACCACATTCACACACACTAGCGCCCCTAGTCAAAGCTGGAAGTGGTTTGCAATTAATGCATAGTCTGAAATGTCAGGATGTTCAAACTAGAGCGCCTCAATTGCATTTAATGAGCCAGAATCACCTATTTGACCAGTATTGATTAGTATAACCTAAGTTAGACTATAGAACATAAGCACACGGCAAATGATTATGTCTCCTGGGTCGATCATTAAGGTACTGAGGTGGATTATTGGTCCAACAGGGAGATTACTGAAGCGGAAGATAATATAGACACCTTTATTGGCATTAGCCGATTCAACAAAGTATTTTAAGTAGATTGTGATGCAAGCATGACAACTATTGTTGAAATGTCGAATTAGGAAGGAGAATGGATAACGTTTTCCAGTGATAAGTTGAATGCAACACAACAAAAATATTCTACTTATTATTTGGAGCTATTGTACATGGGGTATGTTGGAGGCACTACTTGTTTAAGGAGTTCATCACGTACACATATGATGAAGCAATGAAGTTCATTAACACTCAAGCAAAGTTTAACCAACACCATGTAAGGTTTGAGTTTTTGAGTTATATGTTTGTGAAGCATAAATTTGGGAAAGAGAATAAGGTCATGAGGATGTTGAACAAGGAAGTGTTGATGATGGCGACAATGGTGAATGAGATGGTTGAAATCAAATAGTTCAAATATGTGTGTTAGCCAGAAAGGATTTTGTATAGGTTGTAGAGATGTGTAGGACTTGACAAGCAACTAGTTTACTTCTTGCAAGATGGTTATTTGTTAATGGTAATTAGTGATATATTCCTGAAGGATCAGTGTGAGAACTTGATTTGGGAGTTAAATAGGGGTGACTTAGGAGGAAATTTCGGGCATGACAAGATATAGGCTTTGTTGGAGGAAAATTGTATTGGTCAAGCATGAACAAGGAGGTTGGTAGATTTGTGGCATGATGCATGATGATTTATTACATAGTTAAGGGAGTAAGTTAGAAGTAGAATACTTAATTATACACATTGTTTTTTTTTCTTTTAATTACTCGAATAACATAACAATGGATTTTGTACTTGGACTACTAAGATTATATGGATTTGATGCATTCATTGTTTTGATTGACGAGTTCTCATAGATGGTGCATTTATTGCCTTGTAACAAAAGGGGTGATGTGGCTTATTGTGTGGAGTTTTCCTTCAAGGAGATAATGTGACTATGTGGATTGTTCACTAAGTTGCATGAAACTTGGAAATAAGTACGACTTTTGGAAACAAGAATTTTGTGGAAATGTGACCCCTTCCCCCCACCCCAAACAAGTACCTTGGGGGAAATGCGATATGTAAAGAATATAAACTATACATACATACATACATGTATTTATATATAGTTTTTTTCAAAGAACTCATTATCTTGCAACAAAATAAGTATACACATAAATAACACTTTAGAAGGAAGGGCCATAGATGACCATTGTAACCATTATGAAAAATCCAAAAGTAGCCTTTGTATTATTTTTTTCCAAATGCATGTAGAAATTAATTAAATAGGTTTAAAGTTTAATTAGATAGCTAAAATAACAATTATTGAGGAGATTTTAGTATTTTTTAAATTCCCTACGGGTTCCTCTACTTACGTGGAGGTCCGAAGTGCTGAAACGTTGGCCGGATAGCTTAAAAGGTAACCAATATGTGTTTCTAGATTTTGGTATGTGTTTTTCTATGGCGATAGAACACAAAATCATTTGAGTTGTGTTGCCGCCTAATACGCACCTCGGGTAACGTGGCAGAATTTTTCAAGCCTCTGGGTGCATCCTTGGGGGCAAGTCATGAGTCAAGTACTATCACTTGAAGTTTGACTCCTCTGTCTAGGCCAACTCTTAGCGAAGCCAAGGGGGGTGGAATAAACTATGGCTGATTAAGCTAAGGCAACAATGAAATTCTAGGAATTTGAAATACTAAACAAGAAAGCAACAACAATAAGTTTAAAGTAGCGACATGTAATATAATTAACCACGACACATGATTTGATTTAAGCAAATGATTGTAAAGTAGGCCAGTGCCAAAATAATCAAGTGATTACTGCTAAAGGGAAATATTGTGTAGTGCCTCTTGACAGTTTTAATTTATTATGATGAGTTGATTAAGCTGGTTAGATTTCTTGGTTTGAACCACTCGAGAGTTTATCCTCTAGAAGTGAGCGTAGAGAAACGATACCAAGTGTCCAACAGAGTGAGACGTATAGTCTTGTTTGAGCACCCCTTTGACTCCATGGTAAGTTCAATGCAACTTGCATGGATTTTCCTATTAAACTATTGCCAAGTATCTCATTCCTGATTGTTGGCCATTGGCTTAGGCAAAGCCCGCAGTGAATACAAGAACATAGTCGGGGACAAATGACAAAGGTTTAATTAGTTTATTGTGAAATGAAATAACCAGAAGGAAAATAACTACTCCAATCTAAGAAAGAAATTGAAAGCAATCAACAGGTTAGTAAATGAAATGAAAGCGGAAATTGGAAAATGTCACAGAAATGCCACAAATTCTGTGGGGGGGATGGAATGTGGGTGCTGGGTTGCCCACTTGCTTTTTTATTATTATTTTTACAATTATTAGGTTGAGGCCTTTAGTCCTTTATAAATCTGGATGCAAAGGCTTACAAGTTTTATAAAATGAACTAGGATCACGGTACAATGTTCTTGGGGTCCTGGATGGTCCAAATTCGCCAAATTTTGCAGGCACCTCCTTTTACTTGTTCGTCAAAAAGCAAAAACCAGCCACCTTAAATGCACTAAAGATGCTAGATAAAGCGTTAGAAGCATATAAATTTATTAACCTTAAGCACTTTGAAAAATAGATTTCTTAATAAGCTTAAGTACTTGGTTAGGGAGTTAGATCTATTAAAAACATGAAGCCTTTCGACCTAGATCTATTTAAGAATATGCATATTTAACAAATCAACTTTTGATATTCTTTAAAAGAAAACTACTTTGATTAAGCATGCAAGATAGTAACCAAGAAATAATTTAATTTAAAAGTGAAGGAAAGAGAGAGGAAAGTTGGAAACAACTCAAAGCTTGGGAATGTTTGGGCAATGGAGTCTGCTGGTGGGAAGCGGAAGGACTATGTCTTTCTGAAAATGCTTGAAAGATGGAAGAGCCTTACTCGATCAACCACTCCTTCAAGCTGGATAACCCGCACAATTAGAACTACTTGCAACAAGAGCGTTAATCCGGTGCTTCTTATACCAGAGATCATAATAGTATACAAACAAATAAGACATACAAATCCAAGATCTCTATGCATAAGTAAGAAATAAATAAACTTGATCCCAAATAATTTATCCTATTGACTGGTAACAGTTCTTCAAAGGCCGCCCACGGGGTGTAGAATAGGCGGTGAATGAGTGTACTGTTAAGGCAGTCCTTGCGTAAGGTCACCAGTTCAAAACTCTATGGATGCCAGCTTACAAAAAAAGCAGTTCTTCAAAGGCTAGATTAACAATAGATGCAACAAATGAACAAGCTACACTACAATTACCCCATCTACCATTGAGAATGTTCATCCACACACATAGATTTGCCTTCAAATCCTTTTATTCCATTAGATCATAACAAATTACAAGAGCAAAGCATAAGAAACCTTCATGTCCTCTGACCATGCCAAATACATGAGAGAGTGCCTACTTAAATAGAGAAAAGGGCCTAAGAGGGTGCATTTCCCAAGTGTTAAAACAAGCTTGGAGTTAACAAAGAATGAAATGGGAGTGACTAGAGTTGAACTTGGAGAGGTTGGCACCACCTCTCAAGAGTTTGGCCACCACTCTCCTCTTCATGTGCCACATCCCAATCAAGAGATGCACCCCGTCTTTAGAGAGACGCGCCTCACCTCAAGAGATCTTCAATCAATATACTAATCAACAAACCCGACCCTCCTCTAACTCGCGTTGGACTCCAGACTAAATTGCCACTACTTTGAATGACTAAGAACATGTCTCATACAAACATCCTTGACTTTTGGGATTTTGATTTTCCCATCATTTTGTCTTTTTTGCCTTTTTAAATTCAGTTTTCGAGAGAAAAGGAAATTAAGCGATAAATAATCATTAATTTCACTCTCAAAGTGGGTACATAGGTAAAATGGGTACTATGAGTTAGAAAACAAGCACCCCCATGGCAAATTCCGCCTCCTAGTACCACTTTTATGACTAAGTGAATTTTTACAATTAAAATATCTCGTTTTTTTACAGGAAATTTTTAATTTAGCTTAAAATTAAAAACACCTAGGGGGGCTTAGTGAATGTTCATATGACTCGAAAATAATGACTAGCATGGTAATATCCATTGACACTAGGATTTAATAACCTCCTAAGGCCTAACCACCAAGACAAGTACTCCAACTTTGGAGGATTGAGTGAAAAACTCGAAAATTATAAGTTGCTGAAAAGCGATATATAATTAACAAGGAAAAAAGACTTTCGAGTAACTGGATTGATTGCTAAGTCTTAGGAAAGCCAAGCCTTTTACAAAAAATCATCATGCTACGCCTCTTATTACAATTCCCCATGGGGTATTAACACGCGAAAAATGAAAAAGGGGAAAAAAATGGTCTGCTAGACTTTTGAACTCTGATGACGAACAAGTAACTTTTTCACACTTTGGCGGCTTAACTGTAAGTCCAACTTGAAAATTTTCGAAACCCCAACCCAGTTTCAAGTTTTATTTTCACATGTCAATTCTCGCTAGCTCATTCGGTTAAGGTGCGAGTCTCATCGACAGGGCGACTCGGGTTCAATTTCCCTTAGGTGTGAGCTAGTTGGGAGGAGACACCAAATAATCCAGCCATGCTAAGGGTTGGTGTGCCCAGGCTGGGTGCGATCCCTGGGTAACTTTGACAGCTTAGATGCCCTTGGGTTGCGGTTCTTAACCAAGGGTTCATTACTACCTGCCTCGAGTGACGAGCTTCCGAACAAACAAAAAAAAGTTTTATTTTTCACATAGAGTTTAATGCCCAAACCCCATGGCTACAAATTAGCTTCTCATGCATAAAAATTAAATTTACTTGAAACACATGGAATTTTTCAACACTTGAAAATAAAAGACAACCACACCATAAATTTCAGCTCAAAGATTTATGACCAAACTTGGTCCAAGACAAAACTCTAAAGGGAAAACCTGATAAGAGAGAGATTTCTATTTTTAGAGACAAATTAAAAATTCAGAACAATAGTACTTATCTCAACTTTTCATCTTTAAAAGAGTGCCAAGCTCAGCATTAATTATGAACTTCCTTGACATTAGTACGGCCCACATGTGCTAGCACTTATTTCAGCAGTATGATGTTGGGAATTGTACCTAGAAAGTACAACAATATGACATGCAATGATTGTTGTACGACCCCATTTTTCGTGCATGTAATAGCTTGTACAAGCTCCTCAAAATCTGTGCCCAACTTATACCTTGAAATTTGTGCTCAATTCGTTGCTATATAATCAACTATTGTTGTAGAGCCTACTTGATTTTCGCCTCTAAATCTGTGTCTGTATGCCTGCATTAATTACTGTACAACCTGCCTTGGAATGCATGCCAGGTACAAGAATTTTTTGCCTTGAAAACTGTGCTCTCCTGCTATATGATTTGTCTAGAAAATCGTGCCCTTAGTCTTGGTATTCAGTCTGTAACTCAACCTTTGAATTTTTTAAAGGGTTTCTTCTCTCCTCTCTCTATCTTCTCCACTTCTCTTCTCTTCTCACGCTCTCCAAATCTCTTTTTAACAATGAATGAGGAATCAATGCCTTTCCCTAGTTTTTTTCATGGCAATTAACTTCTTTTAATCCAATCGTTAGGATTAAATCTAGACTTGATGAGATCTAGGGCCCTCATTAAATGCTCACACTTTCTCTCATTAAATGAAATTAACTCACCTTTTATTTAAATAATTAACGAGACACTTGAATATTTTACCCACCTTTAATTCTCATAAAGTCTATTTAAAATTATAACGAAGAACCACCTTTATAAAGTGACTTTAAAAAATCTAAAGTGCTTCTCACTTTTATAAAGTGACTAGGCCTCATTTAATGTTTGTCGACCCCTAGGCATCACAAGGTGAACAACACTTGCCTTGGCACATTTTTCAATGCTCCCTCTTATTGAGGAAAGTGTTTTTCACAAGTCCCAACTTATCTCTAAAGTGAACGAACTTGCCTCTCCCCAAAGATTTTGTTAGAAGGTTTGCTACCTGCTCCTCAGTAGAAATGTATTATAACTCAACAACACCTCTCTGAACATAGTCTTGGATTAAGTGGTATCTGATTTCTATATGCTTTGAACTGTTATGGAATACTGGATTTTCAGAGAGTTGGGTGCAATTTGATTGTCACAGTAGATAACCGCGGGCCTCAAATCTTGATCAAATAAGTCCACTAACAACTTGCGAAGCCATAGTGCCTCACAACTAGCTTGACTAGCTGCCATGTATTCAACCTCTGCAAAACTCAAAGCAACGGACTTTTGCTTCTTACTGAACCATGACATTTCTGCCGAGCCCAAACCGAAGCAACAACTGGAAGTGCTCTTCCGGTCCATCACACTACCTGCCCATTTTGAATTTGTGAAGCCAATCAAACTAATTCCATTTGACCTTCGATAGTCCAGACCATAATTCGTTGTCCCAACAAGGTGCCTCAACACATGTTTTGCGGCCATCTAGTGCACTCTCTTAGGCTCCATTACGAACTAACCGAGAGTGTTCATCGCAAAACACAAGTGTGGTCTGGTGTTGACCAGATACATCAATGACCCTAAGAGTTGACGATATAAGGTAGGATCCACCAACTCTCCCTCAGAAGCATGAAGCTTCTTCTAGTTGGTGATTATTGGTGTGGCCATCGGTCTTCAACCCTCCATCCGAAATATCTTTAGAACATCAACTGCATACTTTCCTTGTCCTAGGAAAACATGACTAGGCTCCTGCCAAACCTCCATTTCCAGATAATAATGCATCGATCCAAGATCAGTCATCTCAAACTCTGAAGCAAGATCTCTCTTGCCTGCTGCAATAAGGTGCTCCTCACCTGTGATAAACAAGTCATCAACATACAATAGAAGTATGAGTGGATCACCTCTAACCACAATGAAGTATAGGTTGGGATCAACCTCACTATTTTGAAATCCTATCGACAACAAGTAAGAGCCAATCCTTGAATATCAAGCTCGAGGAGCTTGCTTCAACCCATACAAGGCCTTTTTAAGCTTGCACACATGAGAATCTGTCACATGAATCTCAAAGTCTTGTGGCTGCTCCAAATACACCTCCTCCTGTAGAAGACCATTGAGCAATGTGGTCTTGACATCCATTCGGTGGATCTTCCAACCCATCTCTTCTACTATGGAGATCACTACTTTGATTGAGGAATATTGAGCAACCAACGCAAAGGTCTCGTCATCGTCAACTTCCTCTACCTGTGAAAACCCACACGCCACAAAACAAGCCACGTACTTCTCAATGCTGCCATCTGCAGCATGCTTGATTTTGTAGAGCCACTTGGAAGTCACAACTGGCTTCCCTTATGGTCTCGAAACTATCTCCCTCACATCATTCTTCATGATGGAATTGTACTCTTCCATTATGGAATCTTTCCACACCTGATGTGCAATTGCTTCCTCAAAAGTGGAAAGCTTTGACTCACGAAGACTAGTCACCACCGCCATATAACTAGAAAATCTCTCTGGTGCTTTACTCTCTTTGACTTCTCTCTTAGGTTTCCTAACTGTCTTGGAAGCTTCATTCATTAATTCTTTGAGCCTACTTGGCTTTCTCTTCCTTGAAGTAGCTTCTTGTGGAGAAACCTCCTCCTCTACATCCTTATCAACCACCTGCCTACCTGAAGAAGTAGCACCTAAAGTCTGTGATCTTGTAGCTGGTGAACCTGTACCAAGTGAATTTGAGTCACGTGAAGGTGAAACCTGTCCCTGTGACTTGAGAACCTTTACCTGTACCTGTACTAGAAGTCTTTGTAGACTGAGTCCCTGAACCTAAAGATCCTGAAACTTGTGTACCAGTTACCCCAGAAACTTGTGACCCTACACCTTGAACCGTTGAACTTTGAGATGTGCTCACCTGTGGAGTAGGAACTTGCTGCTCCTCCTGCTTTGACTCTCGAGACTTCCTTAGGCCTACTCCTTCTCAAATCTCATCTCCCTCACAACAACAGCTTTCCTTTGTGTAGGAAGGTATATGCAAAAGGCCTTCGAAGTCTCATCATGGCCAACAAAAATGCCTTTCTTTGCAGTGGGCTCCAACTTAGTCCTCTTCTCAGAAGGGACATGGGAATATGCAAGGGATCCAATTATACAGAAGTGGCCTATCTTAGGCTTCTTCTCGGTGAACATCTCCTTAGGAATTTTACACCTCAAGGCATGACGTGGACTCCTGTTCTGCACATAAACAACAATACTACAATCCTCAACCCATAGAAAGAAAGAAAGACTCTGATCATGCAACATCGCTCAGGATGCTCCCACTATAGCTTTGTTCTTCCTTTCGACAACTCCATTCTGTTGTGGAGTATATGGAACAGCCTCCTGATCCCCTCCTGTTTGCAAAACTCATCAAACACACTGTAGATACACTCACCCCTATTGTCTGATTTGAGTACCGGAATCTTCCTCCCTGTTTGGTTCTCCACAAGAGCTTTTAAACTCTTGGAACCTCTTCAAGACTTCCTTTGATTTCTTTTTTCTCAGAAAGTAGATCTAGGTCTTGCTGGAGTATTCATCAATAAAGGTGACATAGTACTCAAATCCTGTCAACGAAGCAGATAACATGGGACCATACAAATCAAAATGTATCAAATCGAGTACTCTTGTTTACCTGCTATCATTGCTTGAAAAAGAATTCTCGGTGTACTTTTCCAAACCAAATCATCTGCACACACCACTTTGCTTTGTGTTGAACTCTGGTAACCATGTAGTTATATCTCTCAACATCCTCAAAGCAGGACGATGCAAATAGGCCATCCTCCTGTGCCACAACTTGCATAAGTCACTGTTGCTGCTACTGTGTGCCAAAGTATGATGAGGCTTGAAAAGAAGTTTTTAAATGTTGAAATTTACTAAGGAAGTGTTTGTTGACCTTGTGATGCCTTGGGGTGGACATGAACACTTAACAAGTTGTGGTCTCTAGTAGTTTTATAGTGAGAATGACTTTATTTTAATAAAGTGACTTTTAAAGTGAGTTTGAGTTATTAATTATTTTAAAAAGTGACTTTATGAGAATTAAAAAGGTGGGTGGGTATTTAATGCCTCATTTATTATTTAAATGTGAGTTAATATCATTTAATGAGAAAAGTGAGCATTAATGAGTGCCTTTGATCTTATGAAGTTATGTTTGAAGCATAGCCATTGATTTTGAGATGGTGGTTACTCAAACAAAAAGGCTAGGGAAAGGCATTGTGAGTATTATTGTTCACTTTCACAAAAGAGATTTTTGAGAGAGGAGAAGAGCAAGAGAAGAAAATCAAGGGTTTGAAGAAATCAATTTCTTGAGGGGGAGAGAAGAATTTCCAGCACAAAAATCAATGAGATAGAGCATGAGCACGATTCCCAATGCTGGCACAATTTTCTAGGCATCACTACAGTAGCAGGTACATCATTTAAGGAAGCAGTACAACACGAATTTTGAGGCAGGTTGGTGCTGCATTTGTTGCAGACCGTATAGGCTGAAATTGGCACGAATTTTGAGGTCATACAACATTTATTGCAGGCAGTATGCATTTAATGAAGGGTGTGTAGACAGATTTTGGCTCGATTTCCCAAGAAGCGAGTAGGCACAAATTTTGAGGGCCGTACAACCACATGTTTGACACCATACAGTAAACTTTTATGGGTGATACGTACAGTTGTTTTCAGAGTGATTTTGGCACGTTTTTCAGGGAAGAAAAAGGGAGATCAGTACTGCTGTAATTTTTATAATTTTGCCTCGAGAAACAAAATTATCTCTGAAACAGGTTTTTCCTTCGGAATTTTTTCCTGGACCTTATTGGTCAAAATACTTAGTCAAATTTCATGTGTGTGTTGGCTGTCATAATTTTTTGTGTGTGAAAAGTAGGATGCCATAAAAAAATTCTGAGTTATTTATGTTGAAAGAATTCCATGTGTTTCAAGCAAATAATGAAAATTTTAAATTATAAATGATTATGCATGTTGGGGTTTGGGCATTAAACTACATGGTGAGAAACTAAACTTGAAACTGTGTTGGGGTTCCAAAATTTTCATGGTATCGGAGCTGAAGTAAAGGGCTGAAAATAAAACTCAGAAAGAAATTTCAGACTTGGAGAAATAAGGGAAAACAAGGTTTTGTGAAGAAATACGTTCTTGAACTGATTTGCAGTGATAGCTACCAAGCTTAGGCTAGAAGATAGGTTGGATGGGGCGGTAAATTTTAGCCCGTGGAAGGCTAGAATAGTGTTGATACTGCAGGAGAATGAACTATGGGACATAGTGAACAACACTTCCGCCAATTAGTCACAATCCGACAGTTACAGCTGATAAGGCCGCATTTGACAAACATGACATTAAAGCAAAAAGAATCATACTTGATGCCATAAAAGGCCATGTGATACCACATATATCTGGGAAAGATTATGCTCATCGTATGTGGACAACTTTGACCAAACTATATTAGAGTTCCAATGAAAATCGGAAAATGGTGTTGAGGGAGAAGCTGAAGAGTACTTGGATGAACAAGGGGGAGAACATGGTTTCTTACCTTACCAGGATTACATAGGTTTGAGATGAGCTCGGAGCAATGGGGGAGAGATTTTTGGATGCAGAGTTGGTTCGCACAACTCTGAATGGCGTGACAAAGCCATAGGTTATATTTGTGGAGTCAGTGGTTGCTCGTGAGCATATGCCCACATGGGATTGTTTTTGGGATGATTTCATACAGGAGGAGACTCGTAGAGGGTATGTATAGGGGAGTACATCACACAACAAAGATGAAGAGGAGACTGTGGCTTTAGCAGCGAAGGGTAAGAAGAAGCAGTTCAAGAGGGGTCCTAAGGGTGGGACCAAGCAGTACACAGGTGAGCAAAAGAAGGACATGAGCAAAGTGAAATGCTTTGCTTGTTAGAAGTTTGGGCACTATGCTGGGCAGTGTCCAAACAAGAAGAAGAAGAAGTAGCAGCAACAAAGATCGATGAGTATGCTGCAAGATTTGAGAGAGTTTTCTTTTTTTGTTGGTGGTTGTATAGAGATAGCATCATCTATCACCAGTGATGATATGGAGAACCAAACAGAGCATTCCATGATAGTTGGGCATTTACCGAGTACTTCCACCACTACTTCCATGTGGTATATTGACAGCGAGGCTTAGAGCAATATGACAGGTGTTCGAGACATGTTCACCGAGATGACTGAGATAGGATTGGATTTGGAGGTGGTGTTAGGGGATGATACAGTGGTGAGAGCAGTTGGGCGTGGGACTGTTAGTTTTGAGAGGGAGTCCATGGAGCCCATGATATGGAGGGATGTCTTGTACATCCCTAGGCTGAAGAAGAACCTTGTTTCGGTTTCCACTATTGAGGACAGGGGTTTTGGAGTATATGTCTTAGATGGGAAAGTTTGCGTCAATCCCAAGGCAGTAGGACCATTTGCTTCATATGCCATCGGAGTTCGATGTGGGAAACTGTACAAGTTTCTCTTCCAACCTCATCATGCATTGACACATACTAGCAACAACAATGTGTTGTGCGAGTTGTGGCACAAGAGGATGGGACATCTTCATCATCTAGCTTTGAGGATGCTGAGAGACACGACTACAGGTTTGCCAGATTTTAACACAGAGCAAAGTGGTGTGTGTAGGGGGTGTGCTTTGGGAAAGTACACCAAGACTGCTTTTCCAAGCAATGACACCAGATCAGAGGGAGTGCTTGATTTGATTCATTAGACTTGTGTGGTCCCCATGTCATCTACCTCTTTGATAGGTTTTAGTACTACATCACATTCATTGATGATTATTCTAGGAAGACCTAGATCTACTTCCTGAGGAGCAAGAAATCAGAAGAAGTCTTGAAGAGCTTACAAGAGCTCAAAGCTCTTGTGGAGAATCAAACAGAGAGGAGGATCAGAGTACTCAGATCAAACAATGGGGGTGAATATACCTTCAAGGAGTTTGATGAGTATTGTAGACAAGAGGGGATAAAGAGGTAGTTGTTAGTTCCTTACACTCCACAACAAAATGGACTTGTAGAAAAGAACTATAATGGGAGCAGCGAGAGCCATGCTGCATGACTAGAGTTTTCTTTTCTTTCTATGGTCTGATGCCTGTAGTATTGTTGTTTATGTTTAGAACAAGAGTCCTCACTGTGTCTTGGGGAGTAAAACTCTCGAAGAGATGTTTGCCACAGGAAGCTACTTCAAGGAAGAGAAAGCCAAGTTGTCTTAACGAGCTTGTGAAGGAAGTTGAGGAGTCTGTGCGGCCACCCAGGAGGGAGGTCAGGGAGAGCAAGGCACCATAGACGTTTTCTAGGTACATGGTAGTTGTGACTAGCTTGCGTGACTCTGAGCCTTCTACTTTTGAGGAGGCCACCACACATCAAGTTTGGAAAGATGCCATGATGGAAGAGTACAATTCCATTATGAAGAATGATGTGTGGGAGATAGTTCCACGACCAGAGGGGAAGTCAGCTGTGACTACCAAGTGGCTCTACAAGATAAAGCATGCTGCATATGGAAACATTGAGAAGTACAAGGCTCAGTTTGTAGCGTGGGGGTTCTCAATGGTTGAGAGAGTTGACTATGAGGATACTTTTGCGTCGATTTCTCGTTATTCATCCATCAGATCAGTGATATCCATAGTTGCATAGATGGGTTGGAGGATCCACTAGATGGATGTCGAGACTGCATTTTCGAATGGTCTTCTATAGGAGGAGGTGGATCTGGAGCAACCATAGGGCTTTGAGTTGCATGGGAGAGATTCACATGTATGCAGGTTGAAAAAGGCCTTGTATGAGCTGAAGCAAGCTCCTCGAACTTGGCATTTGAGAATTGACTCATACTTTCCATTGATTGGGTTTCAGAAGAGTGAAGCTAATCCCAACCTATATTTCATTGTGGTTGGAAGTGATCCGCTCATTCTTCTGCTATATGTTGTTGATTTGTTTATCACAGGGGAGGAGCACCTGATTGCAACTTGCAAGAGAGGTCTTGCTTCAGAGTTTGAGATGACTGACCTTGACATGATGCATTATTATTTGGGTATGTAGGTATGGCAGGAGGATGGGCATGTTTTCCTAGGGCAACAAAAATATGCAGTTGATGTTTTGAAGAGATTTTAGATGGAGGGTTGCAGATCGATGCCCACATCCATGACCACCAATTGGAAGAAGCTTCATGCTTCTGAGGGAGGATTGGTTGATTCTACCTTATACAAGCAACTCATTGGTTCATTGATGTATTTGGTTAATACAAGAGCAAATATATGTTTTCTGGTGAACACTCTCAACCAATTCATGATGAAGCCCAGGAGAGTGCACTAGGTGGTTGCAAAACATGTTTCGGGATATATTGTTGGGACAATAGACTATGGTCTGGACTATAGGAGGTCAGATGGAGTGGGCTTGGTTGGCTTCACAAATTCAGATTGGGTAGGCAATGCATAGGACCAGAAGAGCACTTCCGGTTGTTGTTTAAGTTTGGGCTCACCAGCAGTGTCGTGGTTCAGCAGAAAGAAAAAGTCCATTGCTTTGGGTTCTGAGGCAGAGTATATATCATCTAGTCAGGCTAGTTGCGATGCATTGTGGCTTCGCAAGTTGATGGTTGACTTGTTTGATCAGGAGTTGAGGCCTACAATTATATACTGTGATAATTAGAGTTGTAACAAGCTCTCTGAGATTCTAGTATTCCATGACAGGTTTAAAGACATAGAGATGAGATATCACTTCATCAGAGATCATGTTTAGAGGGGAGATGTTGAGCTACAATACATATCTACTGAGGAGCAGGTGCCTGACATTCTAACGATGTCTTTGGGAAGAGGGAAGCATATTCATTTCAGAGACAAGATGGGAGTGGTGAAGAACAACTTCCTCGGTAAGAGGGAGTGTTGAAATTTACTAAGGAAGTGTTTGTTCAACTTGCGATGCCTTAGGGTGGACATAAAACTTGTCCCTAGTACTTTTAAAGTGAGAATGACTTTATTTTAATAAAGTGACTTTTAAAGTGAGTTTGAGTTATTGATTATTTTAAAAAGTGACTTTATCAGAATTAAAAATGTGGGTGAGTATTTGATGCCTCATTTATTATTTAAATGTGAGTTAATATCATTTAATGAGAAAAATGAGCATTAATGAGGGCCTTTGTTCTTATGAAGTTATGTTTTAATCATAGCCATTGATTTTGAGATGGTGGTTACTCAAACAAAAAGGCTAGGGAAAGGCATTGTGAGTATCATTGTTCACTTTCACAAAAGATATTTTTGAGAGAGGAGAAGAGCAAGAGAAGAAAACCAAGGGTTTGAGAGAAATCAATTTCTTGAGGGAGAGAGAAGAATTTCCAGCACAAAAATCAATGAGACTGAGCATAAGCACGATTCCCAATGCTAGCACAATTTTCTAGGCAACCGTACATGTACAACATTTAAGGAGGCTGTATAGCATAAATTTCGAGGCAGGCTGGTGCTGCATTTATTGCAGACTGTACATGCTGAAACTTGCACGAATTTTGAGGAGGTTGTACAACATTTATTGCAGGCAGACTATGCATTTAATGTTGGCAGTACAACAGGCCGTATAGACTGTTTTTGGCACAATTTCCCAGGTAGCGAGCATGCACAAATTTCTAGAGTCGTACAACCACATGTGTGAGGCTGTCCAATACAATTTTCTGGGTGATCCGTACAACAGTTTTCAGAGTGATTCTAGCATGTTTTTCGAGGAAGAAAAAGCGAGATAAGTACTGCTGTAAGTTTTATAAATTTGCCTAAAGAAATAAATTTCTCTCTCTGAAAACACGTTTTCCCTTCGGGGTTTTTCCTGGACCTTATTGGTCAAAATACTGACTCAAATTTCATGTGTGTGTTGGCTGTCATAATTTTCTATGTGTGAAAAGTAGGTTGCCATAAAAAAATTCCTTAGTTATTTATGTTAAAAGAATTCCATGCGTTTCAAGCAAATAGTGAAATTTTAAATTATAAATGATTAAGCATGCTGGGGTTTGAGCATTAAACTACATGCAAAGAAACTAAAATTGAAACAGGGTTGGGGTTCCAAAATTTTCAGTACAGTTTCCCACATCTGATTCCAATGGAAAACGAGGTAGATGGACTCACTCTTTGAGAAAGACATGCACTTCCCCATCTAGGACATACACTCCAAAGCCTCTGTCCTCAATAGTGGAAACTGAAACAAGATTCTCTTTCAACCCAGGGACGTACAAAACATTCCTCAATGTCATGTTGTCCATGGACTCCCTCTGAAAACTGACTGTCCCACGCCCAACAGCTCTAACAACATTATCATCACCCAACACAACCTCCAGGTTCAAGCCAGTGTTAGTCATCTCAGTGAACATATCTCGTGCACTTGTCATATGACTTGAAGCTCCATTATCAATATACCAAGTGGATAGAGTGGTGGATGCACTCAAAGAATGACCAACAATCAAGAAATAGTCCCTATGATCCTCCACATCACTACTAATGATAGATGCTCTCTCTGTACAACTAGCATAGAGAGAAAAATCTCTCAAATCGTGCAACATACTCATCAATCTCTGCTGCTACTGTCGTCTATTGTTTCTTCTTCTTCTTGTTTGGACATTGTGCAACATAGTGTCCAAACTTTTGACAAGCAAAGCATTTAACCTTGCTTATTTCCTTCTTTTGCTTGCTACCCTGCTGCTTGGTTCCACCTATAGGACCCTTCTTGGACTTTTTTTTCTTTCCCTTTGCTGCCAATACCACATTCTCTTCATCTTCTTTGCTATGAGACGAACTACCTTGTACATATGAAGTCATGTTTTCACCTTTGTTCATCCGAATGCCTTTCAGCTTCTCCCTTAGTACCATTTTCCGATTTTTGTTGGAACTTTGGTACATGTTTGTTAAGGCAGTCCACATCTGATGAGCATGATCTTTTCCCGTGACATGTGGGATTACATGATCCTTCACGACATCAAGTATAATCCTCTTCGCTTTTATGTCCTTTTTATCAAACACAAACATTTTCTTGCAAAATCAGTACAATTCTAGCCTTTCATGGACTAAAATTTACCACCCCATCCAGCCTATCTTCAATTCTAAGCCCAGTGGCCATAAGTACAACTAGTCCAAGAATCTGTAAACTCAACTGACCACCTGTTCTCCCTTTTTTTTTAAGTCTCAAATTTAACTCTGAAATTTATTTCTGCCCTTTAAAAATGCTCTGATACCATGAAAATTTTCCAAACTCCAACCCGGTTTCAAGTTTTATTTTTCACATACAGTTTAATTCCCAAACCCCATGGCTGCAAATTAGCTTCTCATGCATAAAAATTAAATTTACTTGAAACACATGAAATTTTTCAGCACTTTAAAGATTCAAAAAATAAAAGACAGCCACACCATAAATTTTAACTAAGAGATTTTTGACCAAACTTGGTCCAAGA
This sequence comes from Pseudotsuga menziesii, assembly GCA_001517045.1. Lineage (NCBI taxonomy): Eukaryota > Viridiplantae > Streptophyta > Pinopsida > Pinales > Pinaceae > Pseudotsuga > Pseudotsuga menziesii. The sequence continues at coordinate 406,512 of LPNX010176653.1, read as the reverse complement.
TAAAAACTCGAAGGGAAAACCTGATAAGAGATATTTTTATTTTCAGAGACAAATTACAAATTCAGAACAACACTTCTCTCAACTTTTCATCTCGAAAAGTGTGCCAAACTCAACATTAATTTTGAACTTCACTGACAGCAGTACGACCTGCATGTGCCAACATTTATTTCAGCAGTACGACCTTAGGAATCGTGCCCAGAAAGTACAACAGTACGACCTGCAATGATTGTTGTATGACCTTGTTTTTCGTGCCTGTAACAGACTACGACCTACTAAAAAACTATGCCCGACTTCTACCTCGAAATTTGTGCCCAATTTTCTTGCTATATAATCAATAATTATTGTTTTTTGGCTTGCCTGATTTCTGCCCCAAAATCTGTGCTTGTGCTTGTACGCTTGCATTAATTACTGTACAACTTGCCTTGGAATGCGTGCCAGGTACAAGAATTTTTTGCCTTGAGAACTGTGTTCTCCTGCTGTATGATTTGTCTAGAAAATCGTGCCCTTGGTATTCAGACTGTAACTCAGCCTTTTAATTTTTTGAAGGGTTTCTTCTCTCCTCTCTTTGTCTTCTCGATTTCTCTTCTCTTCTCATGATCTCCAAATATCTTGGTAACGATGAATGAGAAATCAATGCCTTTCCTTCGTTTTGTTCATGGCAACTAACTCTTTTTAATCCAATGGTTAGGATTAAATTTAGATTTGATGAGATCTAGGGCCCTCATTAAATGCTCACACTTTTTCTCGCTAAGTGAAATTAACTCACCTTTCATTTAAAAAATTAATGAGACACTTAAATATTTTATGCACCTTTAATTCTCATAAAGTCAATTTAAAATTATAATGAAGAACCACCTTTATAAAGTGACTTAAAAAAATATAAAGTGCTTCTCACTTTTATAAAGTGACTAGGGACCGCATTTAATGTTTGCCCCCCCCTAGGCATCACAAGGTGGACACCGCTTGCCTTGGTACATTTTTCAACACAATTGAGTACAACTTAGGTGGTAACAAGTTGTATGGTATACATGTTGTATCCATACATTTCTAGGTTGGGTACCAAGGGGTGACATTTCATGCAACTTAGGCTCATACACCATTAGTGGTGGACAACTTACCACTTTGCTTATTTGCTGAAAATCTTGCTATGCACATGGGAAACATATTTTTCCACATTATTTAACTTGAACATGCATGTTTTTATTAAAGGGTGCTTCATAGTCCAATCTAATCACCCCTTGGCAAAGTCTTGAAGGAGGCAAAAGAAACCAACCAAAAGGTTATTTTTCTCAATGTTGATTTTGACAAGTCATATGATAGAATTTTATGGGATTTTTTTCTAGACTCATCTATGGTATTTTCTTACAAAGGGATTTAGAACTCTCTTTTTAAATGCTTTTTTCAAGATATTTGTCAATGGTCGTCTATTAGATGCATTTTCGCTTACCCAGTCTATCAAACATGGTTTCCCTAGCTCCTTATTTATATGCTATTGTAGCATATGCCTTTGGGATTTCTAACTGAAGCTACTCAAGTAGAAAGCCTAAGCTGTGCGTAATATCTTCCTAGTGGTGGGTATTGATAAATGTTCATTTGATTGATAATTCAATTCTTTGTAGAATTATCCTACAAAATCATTGAAGGCACACTATGTTGCCTTAGACACTTTCTATAGCTATTGGAGCCATCATGGATGTAGAAAAGATAGACACTCACCTTATTGGGTAGGTAGACATGCCTACCTGGCTCAATATGAGATGGAAACTCCTTTAGCCAAGGCATATTTTTCATTATTAAAGCCATCCCGTTTGACATTTTACGTTAGACACTTAGGGACTAGATTTTTTGCAAAATTGATAGCAAGCTTTAGAGATAGGCATCTTAGGGCATTCATTTTTGTAGGATATAGGCAGTTGAAAGTTGAAATGTGTCTTCATTGATTCTCTTAGGGAGGTTGCGTAGGAAAAGGGGCATGCCATTAGTTTCTTAGTATCCCTACTCTTTACTAAAGATGAGGGAGGGCACTAATATACATGCACAAGGGATTTCTGACATCAAAATGGATTGGTAATGCCATGAGTGACAATGATTCAGGTGGCTACTTGTTTTGAACTACATATAGGATGTTACACATATTGATTGCATCCTTGGCCCTTTTGTGCTCTATGATATAGTCAATGACGATAAAACCTTCAAGATCTTTGGTTCATGATTTCTTAGGGGAATTTGGCAAGCGTGGCAATTGCATAGGACTATGTGGGTCTTCTGGGAGTTGTTTGCATGATCAATTTTGACATTTGGGATGGATTGAAGGTAGCTTGGTCTAGTTTCTTTCATTGTAGGAAAATGTTGGTCAAAGAAAGGATTCCGTCGGGGTGATTTGTGGGCCAAGACCATAGGTAAGTGGATCTCATGGTGTGCTTTGAATTGGTACCAAAGACCTCAAGCAATTGACTGAGCAACTTTTATTGTACTATGCAAGATGATCCCAAAAAAATGTGTGTTTAAGATTGGATATTTATTGATCTATATGGAAGGATTGGAAATGGTTGTAGGGAAGCCTTTTATGGATTATTGTACCAAGCAAATCTATGACAAGATCCACCCAACTTTTTAATGCTTGGTCATTTTACCAAGTGGAATGTTCAATATCATGAGGCAAGGTGGCTTCAAAGGTGTCAAGATATCTGGAAGTCTGACTTTATGTTTAAGTCTTGAGTACTTGGATGATTTGTTCTTCATAATTGTTCAGTGATAAAGGATTGATTGCATTGCACTGGGCTAATGATTGACTATTGTGTGGCTTGACACAAGCTTGAAATGATTAATTATGTCAATGTGTTTTGGAGCCACCAAGTTGCCAAAATAGGCTTAGGTGGTTACTGAGTATAAAGTTTCTTTGTTTCTCTTCTACATCATAAAGACATTGTATTTGGAGACAAATGGATCATTTGACAAACAAGTAGATCTGTGTATTTCATCAGTATAACCTACATTCTTTCTTATGGAAACCATTCTTGGGCAACTTTTCATGACCTGCACACTTCATTCAAGTTGGAAGTAGCTGTATTTAGGATGAGATTTGGCTCCAACATTTTGCTAGGATTGTCATAATCTGAAAAAAGCACTAGCTTAAACATTTGATTAACTTTTCCAGATTGTGACCAAAATTTAAATTCTATTATTTAAATACTTATAATATCAAAAGGGGCTTTAGGCAAGGGTGTCACTATATCTACCAATGTTCAAATCCCAAAGACATGTCTACTCCTTGTGGGCCGTTATACCTATGCAGGCGAGCTTTTTCATGTTGTTGGGATCATGTTCAAGTCCTAGTTTTATTTGGCAGAATAGATATATTCCAACCATGTCTTAGCTGAAGGGTAGCCTCTGTGAATTGTAAGATATATTTTCTTCATTGTAATACCCCATGTTAAAAGGTGTCGCTTGCTCATGTTGACTGGGTAATGCTCATACAAAAAATTGTAAGATGGTGGTTAGTGAATTGATGTTTTTTAATTGGAGTCACATGAAAGTGGAGCATGGCATTCTTTGGCGACCACAATGCCATCTTGAAAACTTCAAGGGTCTATAAATTCATCCATTAAAAGATCTAGAAGATGGATACCCTGTAAGAAATTAATGCCTATTTTAGGAGAAGATTAAATTTAGGAAATGAGTAGAGTAAAATTTCATTAAATAAGGCATGTAAAGAGTTTGCGTGAGCTACACATAGTTGGGATAGCTATATATATATATGGAAAATAGTTCAAATGAACATGCATTAAACTGAGAAAATATTAGATAAGAACAGATAAGGTTATATAGATAAAGATTATATATGAAATTAGAATGATATAATAATAGAAGAAATTAGAATGATATAATTATATAAGAAATTATAATTGATATGATTATCGTGAGCACTAAAGATACTTTTCTCTATGTTTAGCAAACATTTTAGCATAGTAGCAAGACTTGTGGGTTTAATCGGAGACTCACAATTATTACTCGACTCGCCAACATAATGGATCAGTTTGACTTGCTGGCTAGTTGGAACAGTTGATTTGTCAAAGACTCGCAAGTACTCACTAGTCAAACCCTTGATCCCCTTGATTCACAGGGAATCTTTGAGCAGTCAATGAGTCTAACTTGTTGACTGTCAGTTTGACTTGCTGACCAGTGGATTTTGGAAATGGCAGTTTGCAAATATCAGGAAAAGGGAAGTCGATGTAATTAAATTTTTTTTCTTTAAAAGATTAGAGTCTAGAAAAAAAATCTATATTGGGAAAATTGATTGCCACCAATATTGATTTAAAACCTGAATTATGAGACCTGTAAGGTCTTTTCTCAGATTCTGGATGCATGCAATCTGCTATTCTTTGAGTGCCTATGTTGTAATGTTTTGCTGGGTATCCAGTAGCGTGTTAAAACCATAATTTTATTAAATTTGCCAAATTAGTGAGTATAGTAGCACACTAATATGTAAAGAAAGATGATACAATCTGTCTTGCTGTATCCATGAGTTTGTTCTAGTCAAACGATTTGTGAATCATCAAGTAATTGAACTGTATGATCCCAACATTTGAGCATTTTCATCTTTACAATACTTTGACACTTTCCATAAACATGGAAATATTTTCAATTCCTACCTTCCATGATTCCATTGCAACCCGTTTTTGCAGACACTAGTTATTATTTGGTGTTTTGGAACTGGGGCATTTTTGTCTGTTTATGACTCATTTTATCTGCCAAAAAAAATATCGTTATATGGGTCTTAGATTTTAGTCTTTTAGAATATGAAGTTTTCTTGTTTACACATTGAGTACTTGGATTGAATGTGTAACAATAACACTCATCCAAAAATAATTTGTAATTTTTTCCATTCTTGGGCATGGTTTTACCTTTTTTAAAGGATCCTCAACTATTTTTGATGTGGCTGCCTTTTTTGTCATAATACTAACTTTAAGCTTTATTCCATTAAAGGCAAACTGGGCAGTTGCAGGTATTGAGTGCCCATCCTCTGTCTGGAGGCGTGTGGCTTATTTCTTTTCCAGGCTAATGGAGAATGAACTTGAGAACTAGGCTAATATGAAAGGTTTCTATAATGTTAACACGATTGTTACTTTTTGGGCAGGAGTGTTCAATATCAACAATATTGTATCTTGTTTCACCACAGGACCTTACACACTGTCCATTCTGTCATAGATGTAATCAACCAAGGTTAGTGAAAATCTGTAATGGTGATCTATTTAGCCTTGTTTTCACACAGTCTAATGATTTGGAAGTAACTGTAGTCATTTTTGCCATGATGCTTGTGGCACTGAATCATAATGATTGCTAAGAATGTTCAATTTTACAGACCATTGTGAAGAAAGTAAACTACAACTTCATATTATTATTATTATTTGGAGATCCTCCAGCAAATACAGCCTGCAAAATTTTCTGTTATTTGTGAGTTTTTAAATTATCTACACAAATATCCAATTTTCACAATATTTTTTTGTTTGTCCTGGTAAGGTCAGCATTTTGACGTGTTTGATTCTTGTTTGATCTAGGCGTGGATCCTTTTTTCTTTCCGAGGAAAACTTTGTGGGATCGACCGGATAATCCAAATGGAGGGTGGCTCAACCACCGGCCACAATAACAGCTCGTAAACCAGTGGGACTCACAGCTGGACTCGAACCTCAGCCAGGCTAGAATGGAGACCTCATGGCTAACTCTGCCTTGAACGGTTCATTCGAACTGATTGAGCTAGCCCACTGGGCTTCGAGGGATGGATCCTATAAACGAGAGGATCATGTTTCAACTTGTAAGGACTGCAAGTCAATCTGACACATCATAGTAAGTATCAATATTATTCTTCTCTATAAGCCCTCTTTATCTGGTTAAACTGGGTAACCTTCAGAAGTTTTGTGTCAAACTTAAGTCGCGTGATACATGGAAATAACTAGTTTAAATGACTTTTATTTGTAGGTGCTTTTTATTGTCGCCAAACTTACTTCCAAATTAGATTATACAAATATTATGAATGGACCTTGGATCAAGAAGACATCCAAAGGCATCGATCATTGTTTCAATGTGGCCAGGACTACAAGGAGCTATTTTTCTTGCTTGCTCTTTTTCCTATTATATATTCTCATTCCTCTCTGCTGAAAGTGCAAGTGAAATTCTTATACCTGTATTTTTTTTAACTGACATGCCAGTGGAGGACGCGTTTATGCGTTGGGGAATATATACTTGTGGTAATGATTGTATAACTACATTTCTTCACATGGCAGTTTGTAGAATTGGTGTAAATTGGGAAACAGTAAAAGAAATGCTGTAACAACATTCAACATGGATGTATTTTGTATAATTAGAAATGGTTCTCCTGGCTCCTTGTCATCCTTGTATTTCTTCCATTGTGCAGTATGGACTCTTTGATGCTTTTTTCATATAAGTTTTGTATCTATGCTTCATGTTTTAACTACAGACAACACCTTCCTACATGTTTGCTATGATTGCTGGGAGAAAGAATTCTTTTCAGTGCTGAATGCGCCTTTGATTTAGGGTTATTAATTTGTGATGTGTAGTCTGTAACTGTATTTAAGCTTTTATCCCTAAAATTAGACTGACTTAATGAGTTGTATCAAATCCTGAAATTAAGTTCAATAGCGCTGAAAACAAGCAAAGTATCCAATTCAAATAGTTCAATCAAAGAGATGCTAATCCAAAATATTTAATCTAGTCAATTGTACTTAGTCAACTTATATCAGAACATCTCAGGACTTCATGACAAATCATAAACGTAACTATCCTTCCAGAGTTTGATTGCTTATATTCAGATCTGAGAAAGCACTCAATCGATTCTTGACATGGGAGTATGTTGAAGATGAACTAAATCTTATAACTACTAGTGATACTATACTAGTAAGCGATTTGGAGCATATTTACATATATCGTGCTGTAGAGGGTTTGGAATATAACTTGTCGGCAACATCGGGGAAACTATTGAGAAACTCATACAAAATAGCCTTTTTTTAAAAATCTTTTAACATCTAAAGCAATGACGACATCAAATAAACACATTGCTACATAAATATGAAAATACAACGAATATATAAGATGCATATGTTAAACTAGCAACAAGAAGGAAGGTCTTCCTGCATGCATGTGTTCTTGCATGCAGAAGACTTAAATTAGGAAGCCAATTGTATTTAATTATTTTTTCTAAAATAATTAAAGTGACCTAATTGTTTATTGACTTTAAGTGAAAGTGAAATTAGGGTTTTTCGTTTTACCTAAAGTTATAAAAGAAAGGTCAATTGGTTGGGAGGACACACACACTTGTATTTCGACAGATACATGATATAGATAGGGAGAAAGTCAGACAAAGGATTTAGCTGGGAAGACAGAGGAGTGAGAACATGATCATCGAGCTACCAAGCATTACATAGCCCGCACAGTCGACAGGAAACAACTGCAGAGGGAGCCATATAGGGCCGTACGGATCTCGTACAACTGACATACAGACCGTACGGATTTCGTACAACAGTCGTACAGTCGTACAACAGTACGGATCCGCATGTGTGAGGTCGTACAACTGGAGGGTACACTTTTGCAAGAGGGTGCTGAGGTTTAGTTGGGGTTTTGCTCAATGATTCTGCCGTGTAACTGCATTTGCCATGTTTGGGTGTATTTACAGTGATTGAAACGTTCTATATTTTCTCATAAAATCTATATCTGATTGCTGCATCGATTTTCCCATCTTGTGGTTTTTTCGGGGGTTTCCATACCCAAAATAATAGTGTCAATATTGTGATGTGATGTGATTTATTTCTCAGTTTTATATTCCGTTGCATACTGTGAAAGATATTCATGTGTTGTTATCAGTAGAGATTTTGAATGCACTGTTTAGCCATAGTTTGAATATTAAAGGAAAATTTACATGGTATCAGAGCTCTGGTGAGCTAAAGCTGAGAGATTTGCAGCAGTAGTGATAGATCGAGGGCATATCTATTTGAAGACACAAACCTAGATTGCAGATCTAGGGTTTGACAAGTACACTTCAAAATGGTCGTGCAATTGAGAGTTGAGGATAGAGTTCAGGGTGCTCAGAACTTTCCTACATGGAAAGAAAGGATCACAAGGATCTTGGACGTTAGTGTTGAAGAGGAGCACATTGACTCTGCAAAGGTTGCACCCACAGATCCGGTAGATTTAGCAGCTTGGAAGAAGATTGATTCTAGAGCCATGTTGATTTTCATGGATGGAGTGAAGGACCATACAGTCCCTCACCTTTCTAGTAAGAAGACCGTAGCAAAGATGTTGGCGCCTTTGGAGAGTCTGAACCAAAGCAAGAACGAGAACTGAAAGATGGTGCTGCAAGAGAGGATGCGCAACACCAAGATGGCCAAGGGAGAATGAGTGGTGCCTTATCTCACGAGGCTCACATAGATCAGGGATGAGCTTGGAGCTGTTGGCTCTAAGACAGTGGATGAGGAGCTATTTCAGATAGCCCTCAATGGCTTCTTTAAGCCATGGGACACCTTTGTGAAAGGTGTTGTGGCTAGGGAGAAACTCCCTGATTGGCAAAGACTATGGGATGACTTTGTGCAAGAGGAGAACCGCATGGGTCAAGGATTAGGCTCATCTAGCAGTGCCCCACAGATTGTGGATGAGAAGGCTCTAGCCCTTACAAGGAAGAGCAAGGGGAAGGAAAAGAGAAAGAAGGATGGTAAGAGGAACCTTGCTATGTCAAAGGTCAAGTGTTTTATCTGCCACAAGCAAGGACACTTTGCCTCTTAGTGCCTAGACATGAAGAAAGAGAGTAATACTCAGATTGTTGGATCTGTAGAGGTGGATGAGTTGAGCAGGAACTTCGATGAGGAGTTTTGCTTGATAGCTTGCATGGCAAGCACCACAGGGAGCAATATATGGTACATCGACAATGGAGCATTTAGTCACATGACTGTACATAAGAGATTCTTCAGAGACTTGCAGGAGGGTGGAACATGGATCCATGTTGAGCTAGGTGATGATGCATGGTATTAGACACAGGGAGTTGGTACTGTTTCGGTTGAGAGTCCGGAAAACCCCTCATTTTTGCTGATGTGTTATATGTTCTAGGACTGACCAAGAACCTTATATCAGTCTCCACTCTAGAGGACAAGGGATATCATGTGAAGTTTCGTGACCATCGAGTGTATATCAGGCCCAATTGGTTAGATAGGAGCTTGGATAGGGTGATTGACACCAGGAGCGGAGAAGTGTATAGAGTACACTTTGAACTTGCAAAGGCTCTAGTCAGCAACGATAGCAGTCAAGGTGAGTTGTGGCATATGAGGATGGTACACTTCCACCATGGATCACTAATGCACTTGAGACATGTAGTCATTGGAGTTCCTCAGGTACATGAGGAGAAGCATAACCATTGTAAGGGTTGTGCTTTGGGGAAGAACATCATGAAGCCTTTTCCACAGAGTGAGCACAAGTTTAAGGAGCCCTTGGACTTGGTGCATTCGGATGTATACGAACCTATGAGTGTCCATTCTTTCAGTGGTTACAACTACTGCGTAACCTTCATTGATGACTATTCAAGGAAAACCTGGATCTATTTCCTGAAGGCCAAGTCAGAGGTCTTTGCGAGGTTCCGAGAGTTCAAGACTCTCGTGGAGAACCAAACATGAAAGAAGATTCAGGTGTTGAGGACATACAACAGGGGTGAGTACACCTCCAATGAGTTCATGAAGTATTGTTCGACAGAGGGGAGCACATAGAGCCCTATACCCCACAACAAAAGGAGCACACAGAGCCCCATACCCCATAACAAAATGGAGTTGCAGAGCGGAAGAACAAGACTATGGTAGGAGCGGCTAACGCCATGCTATTTGATCAAGGATTGCCACTATTCCTTCGGACATAGGCATACAAGACTGCAGTGTACATTTAGAACAGGTGTCCCCACACAACTTTGGGGAGGAAGACACCAGAGGAGGTCTTCACAAGCACTAGGCTAGATCTGAGTCACATTCACATATTTGGCAGTGTCTGCTATTGTCATGTTCATGCTAACACTAGGAAGAAGTTGGACCCTTCTGGAGAGAAGGGGTTACTTGTTGGTTATAGCGAGACTTCGAAGGCATACACACTTTACATTCCTGCTCGCAAGAGGATCATTGTGAGCAGGGATGTCCAGTTCGATGAGGACAGGGACTTACGAAGATCTATGGACTTACCAACAGAGCAACATCCAACACAGGACACGGGGGTCAAGTTGGAAGAGCTATAGGTACATGTACATGTACAGACACAGGGCACGGGGGTCAAGTTGGAAGAGCTATAGGTACATGTACATGTACAGACACAGGGCACGGGTTCTGGTAGTCAGAGGGAGTCAGGTGGACATGATCCTCCTATCTTTGATGGGGAGGATGAGCAACAACAGGACATCCAACAACCGCAACATGAAGACACTAGGCCAAGGCCTAAGTGATTCAGGTTCACAGTACATGATTCCAGGCAGGTGGATCTTCCACATAGATATTTTAGATGGAGTGTACCACCAGAGAGACTCAGTTATATGGCACTAATGATAGAGTTGATTAACTCTGAACCTTAGAGTTTTGAGGAGGCTGCACAACATGATGTGTGGTAGGAGGCCATGGTTGAGGAGTATGACTCAATCATGAAGAACCAGGCATGGGAGGTTATGCCAAGACCTGAAGGCAAGAAGGTGGTAAGATCCAGGTGGATCTACAAGGTGAAGCATGCAACAGACATAAGCGTGGAAAAGTACAAGGCACACTTTGTGTCTAAGGGGTTTTCACAGAAAGAGGGTATTTACTATGAGGAGACCTTCACCCCTGTAGCCAGGTATTCTTCTATTCGAACGATTATCTCTTTAGCAGCAGAGATGGGTTGGCGAGTCCATCAGATGGACGTCAAGACTGCCTTCCTCAACGGAGTGATAGAGGAAGAGGTATATATTGAGTAGCCATAGGGGTTTGATGTGGAGAACAAGGAAACACATGTATGCAGACTGCATTGAGCTCTTTATGGGCTCAAGCAGGCACCTCGAGCATGGTACTCAAGGATAGACAATTATCTACGAGAGATGGGATTTCTGCAGAGTGATGTTGACGACAACCTGTACTTCTCAACAAGTGAGGTTCCTCTCATACTGGTCCTATATGTAGATGATCTCTTTCTTACATGAGATGAGAGGCTGATTGGAAACTGTAAGTCCAACCTTGCAATAGAGTTTGAGATGAAAGACCTTGGTCTAATGCATTACTTTTGGGGCTTGGAGGTTTGGCAGAGAGATGGATGCTTCTTCATTGGATAGGGGAAGTATGCAATAGAGAGCTTGAAGAGATTTAGGATGGAGGACTGTAAGGCTATGGCCATACCTCTAGTTTCCAATTGGAGGAAGATTGATGCATTGGGGTCAGATGGATTTGATCCAACCTTGTATCGTCAGCTTCATTAGAGGAAATTTGGGGTTTGAAATGGGCCTTATAAGAAAACAAGCCAATAATAAATTCTTGTGAGTTGGAATTCAAGAACCAATAGAATTTCAATAAAATGAGTCAACCGTAATGGTTGAATTGACATATTTGTTATAAAAAAAACTATTTTTGTTCGTATTTTTAACATCTCTCTCTGGTTTTACTCAAATTTCGAGCGGGATGGCTCGTTGGATGCGGAATTTAATTCTGCATCCAACGAGTACCCACACTTTATACTTTTGACAGACCTCGCTACTCCAAAAACAAGAAATACCTGAAAAAACGTTTCTTGTTTTTGGAGTAGCGGGTTCTGTCAAAAGTATGCAGTGTAGGTACTCATTGGATGCATAATTAAATTCCGCATCTAACGAGCCATCCCGCTCGAAATTTGAGTAAAAACAGAGGGATATATGTTGAAAATATGAACAAAAAAGTAGTTTGTCATTCTTCCTCCAAAATTAATAAATATTATTTTATTATTTTCCTTAGGGGGCCCATTTTAGACCTCAAATTTCCTCTAATGATCGGATCATTTATGTATTTGGTCAACTCTTTGAGTCAGTGCATTGTGGACCCTCGAAAAGTGCGTTGGATGGTTGGAAAGCACATACTTTGCTACATCAAAGGTATAGTGGAGTATGGATTGGTTTATGAGCGCATGGGGAGTGTATAGTTAACAGGTTTCACAGATGTTGACTGGGTAGGATGTGTAGAGAACCGGAAGAGTAATTCATGTTGTTTCAACATTGGGTCAGGGGTTGTCTCTTGGTTCAACAGGAAGCAAAAGTCAGTTGCATTGAGTTCGACAGAGGTTGAGTACATGGCATCCAACATGGCTGCTTGTGAGGGTATGGGATTGAGGAAGTTACTTGCAGGGTTGTTCGGGTGTGAGCTAGAAGCTATAGTAGTTCACTGTGACAATCAGAGTGGCATCAGGCCATTTGAGAATCCAGTGTTCCATGACTGAAGCAAACACATAGACATCAGGTACCACTTCTCGAGAGATTGTGTTCAGAGGAACCATTCGGTTGGAGTACATACATATAGATGAGTAGGTTACATACATTTTCACCAAGGCACTTTGTAGACATAGTTTTGTGAAGTTCAGGGATAAGTTGGGGTTGCTACAAAATCCCTTTCTCGTTGAGAGGAAGTGTTAAACTAACAGCAACAAGGAAGGTTTTCCTGCATGCATGTATTCTTGCATGCAAAAGACTTAAATTAGGAAGCCAATTGTATTTAATTATTTTTCCTAAAATAATTAAAGTGATCTAATTGTTTATTGACTTAAAGTGAGTGAAATTAGGGTTTTTGCTTTACCTAAAGTTATAAAGAAATGTCAATTGGTTGAGATGACACACACACTTGTATTTCGACAGACATGATACAGACAGAGGATTTTGCTAGGAAGATGAAGGAGCGAGACCAAGATCACCGAGCTACCAAGCAGGACAGAGCCCGCATAGTTGACAGGAAGCCGCACAAGACCGTACGAATTTTGTACATACAATACAAATTTCGTATAATAGCCGTACAGTCGTAGGATCGTACAGATCCGCACATGTGAGGCCGTACAACTGGGTCGTACACTCTTGCAGGAGGGTGCTGAGGTTTAGTTGGGGTTTTGCCCAGTGATTTTGCTGTGTAACTTCATTCGCCAGGTTTGGGTGAAATTGCAATGATTGTAATGTTCCATATTTTCTCATAATAAAACCTATTTATAATTGTTGCATCGGTTTTTCCATCTTGGGATTTTTTCGGGGGTTTCTATACCCAAAATAATAGTGTCAATATTGTGATGTGATGTTGTGATTTATTTCTCAGTTTTATATTCCGATGCACACTGTAAAAGATATTCATGTGTGGTTATCAATAGAGATTTTGAATGCACTGTTTAGCCTTAGTTTGAATATTAAAGGAAAATTTACAGCATAAGATGTAATGGTTGACACTGCACTGAAAATTTTGAAATCTGTTCTTGATAGAATGATATAAAATCATATAAAATGATCAAAATAAATGTATCTCATGAGATAAATCATCACGACTCATGAGGCATCTAGATACTACACAGTACAATTATAAATAATAGGAATATTTGGTTCCCTCTACCTCTTTTACAGGCAAGGGGCACCACTCTTCCGCTTGAAGTAGTGGGTGATCATGTAGGTGCTTTGTATGAGGTTGTGGTGGAACTAGAAGCTCCAAATGCTCAGGCTATGGTGGAAGGTGATGGGTTGAGGTGGAAGCCAATGTGAGTTGTCTTCTTCCATAACTAGGGATCCCATTCATCAATAACACCCTATGTCTCCCTCCTTTAGGATCTAATCCTTGCCTCTAACTCGAATCTTGAAGTTGATCATCCAAGGACATTTCAACGCCTTACAATTTTGATGAAACTTTTAATCTAAGCCTTAAAATAAACTAGAAAAAGCTTTCCATGCATAATAAGTAATTTTGCTTGAGTGAAGGGTACATTTTTTTGAAAGTCATGATAAGAGTTAAGCAATCAACACCAACTGTAGAATTTTCAGCACTTTCCCAACCCGGTTTCCAACTGTGTTTTAAAACATTGTTTAATGCCCAACCCGGTTTCCAACTGTGTTTTAAAACATTGTTTAATGCCCAACCCAATTTGTTTTACTGCTGCAAATTAGATTTTTCTCATAAACAATACAGGACTGAAACACAAGAAAAGTTTCTACTGATTTTTTACTAACAACAAATAAACCACATTCAAAGATAAATTTCAGACACAATATTTTTGGTCCAATGACCCAGGAAAAACCCCAACCTCTGGGGAAAACTTGTGAGAGATTTTTTTTATCTGGAAAATTTACAGCAATAGACAAATTTTTTTTCAAACCAACTTATCTCAACCAGATGAAAATATTCTGCCTCGTTTTCTGTGCCAAACAGAAAAACGCAAACTCGAAAATTTTCTGTCCTCTGCCTCGATTTCTGTGCTGTTGTACAGACTATATGATAGCCGTATAGTTTGTTTCACTGCCGCAAATTAGATTTTTCTCATAAACAATACAGGACTGAAACACAAGAAAAGTTTCTACTGATTTTTTACTAACAACAAATAAACCACATTCAAAGATAAATTTCAGACACAATATTTTTGGTCCAATGACCCAGGAAAAACCCCAACCTCTGGGGAAATTTTGTGAGAGAGATTTTTTTTATCTGGAAAATTTATAGCAATAGACAAATTTTTCAAACCAACTTATCTCAACTAGATGAAAATATTTTGCCTCGTTTTCTGTGCCAAACATAAAAATGCAAATTCAAAAATTTTCTGTCCTCTGCCTCGATTTCTGTGCTGTTGTACGGACTATATGATAGCCGTACAGATAGACTGTATAGATAGTTTGCATAGACCTAGAATTTCGTGCCTGCAAACTGCCAGGAGATTTGTGCCCAGGGAAATTTTTTTCTTCGAAAAGCGTGCCCAAAAATCTACCTTGAAAACCAGACTGTACTTTTTGCCTCGGGATTCGTGTTGATGTACGGAATCTGTACCGTATGGATTGTACGAACTAGCAATAAATGTTGTTGTACCTTGCCTCGATTTTCGTTCCATGATGTTGTACTTTCCCTCCTCGAAATGTGTGCCCTAAGAAAAATGCTGTTGCTGCTATTTTTCTCTCTTTCTCAGAAAGTGGCTCTCTCTTCTCTCTCAAATGCAAAAGTGCCTCTTCACTTGGAAATTTTTCTTTTTGGTGAAAAAATTATGGTGAATGAAAAGCCATCTAATCCTATGACTGAGATTAGTCTAGATGAGTGGTTGTGATTAAAATCACTTTTCTCCACAAAATAATTAATGTCGCTCACTTTTTAAATATTTCACTTAAAGTGCACTTTATTCTCTAAAGTGTAATTAATGCTCATCTCAAGTCAGTAATATAAAGGCAAAGTGACTCAAACCCCTTTTTCCTAGTGACTTAGGCAAACATCACTTAGGGGAACAACTCCTAGGTAAAAACCAACACTCCTTACTGAGGAAGTTGTTCTTCACCACACCCAACTTGTCTCTGAAGTGAATAAACTTGCCTCTTCCAAGAGACTTCGTCAGGATATCTGCAACCTGCTCATCAGTGGAAATATACTGTAATGTCACTGCTCCTCTCTGAACATAATTACGAATGGAATGATACCTAATCTTAATATGCTTTGACTGGTCATGAAATACTGGATTCCTAGAGCGCTAGATGCAACTCTGATTGTCACAGTAAATCAACGTAGGCCTCAGCTCCTGATCAAATAAATCCACCAGCAACTTGCGAATCCACAACGCTTTGCAACTGGCCTGACTGGTCGCCATATACTTAGCCTCTGCAGAACTCAAAGCAACAGACTTTTGCTTTCGATTGAACCACGACATTGCTGTCGAGCCCAAACTGAAACAACATCTGGAAGTGCTCTTCCGGTCTGCCACATTGCCTACCCAATCTGAATTTGTGAAGGAATTCAACTTGATCCCATCCGATCTCCTGTATTCCAGATCATACTCCACTGCCCCTGCAAGGTATCTCAACACATGTTTTGCGGCTACCCAGTGTACCCTCTTAGTCTCCACCATGAACTGATTGAGAGTGTTCACTGAAAAATACAAATCTGTCCTAGAGTTAACTAGATACATCAAAGAACCAATGAGCTGACGATATAGTGTAGGATCCACTAACTCTCCCTCAGAAGCATGAAGCTTCTTTCAGTTGGTGACCATCGATGTAGACATCGACCTACAATCCTCTATTTGAAATCTCCTCAGAATATCAACTGCATACTTTCCCTGCACCAGGAAAATATGACCAGGCTCCTGCCAAACCTCCAATCCCAAAAAATAGTGCATCAACCCAATGTCCATCATCTCATACTCTGAAGCAAGATATTTCTTGCAAGCTGCTATAGGTCTCTCTCCTCCTGTGATAAATAAGTCATCCACATACAACAGAAGAATGAGTGGATCATCTCCAACCACGATGAAATAGAGATTTGGATCTGCCTCACTCTTGTAAAAACCCACCCGCTGCAAGTAAGAGTCAATCCTAGACTACCAAGCTCTAGGAGCTTGCTTCAGCCCATACAAGGATTTCTTCAGCTTGCACACATGAGACTCTCTCCCATGAATCTCAAAGCCTTGAGAGTGCTGCAGATACACCTCTTATATGATTCCATTGAGAAATGCGTCTTCACATCCATCTGATGAATCTTCCAACCCATTTCCCCAACAATGGAAATCAACGCCTTGATAGAAGTATAACGAGCAACCGATGCAAAGGTCTCATCATAATCAACTCCCTCAACCTGTGAGAACCCTTGCGCCACAAACCGAGCCTTGTACTTCTCCACACTACCATCTCAACATGTTTTAGCTTGTAAAGCCAACGAGAAGTCACCATTGACTTCCCCTCAGGTCTCGAAACAATCTCCCAAACATCTTTCTTCATGATGGAATGGTATTCTTCCATCATGGCATCTATCCAAACATGATGCTGAGAAGCCTCCTCAAGCGTAGATGGCTTTGAATCACAAAGACTAACAACTAATGCCATAGCCAATTTGTTTGGCATCTGAATAGCCCTCACTGGCTCCTTAGGTGTTCCAAACTCCTTTGCCTCCTTCAAGGTGTCTCGAAGCCACTTAGGCTTCTTCTTCCCTGAAGACTGCTCCCACACTCGTCTGTCGTCATCTGATAAAATCCTAGAGGTAGAAACCCCAGTAACCTGTGAACTAGAAGCTGGTGTACCAACAACTGGTGAACCCTGTGATCTTGAAGCTCTGTACGGGTGATCCTGTAACTTGAGACCCAAAACCTGTCCCCGAAGATCTTGCTGGATGAACCACTAAAACTGGAGAACATGTGCCTACACTGTGTGGTCCAGTAACCCCAGAAACCTGTGAACCTGTCAACTGCACTGAATGTACTTGTGAAACTATCGGAGGTGTGGGAACTTGCTACTCTCCCTACTCTGACTCTCTCGACTTCCTGAAGGCCCGCTCCTCCTCAAATCTCACTTCCCTCCTCAAATTCACCTTCCTCTGAGAAGGAAGATAAATGCGGAAGGCCTTCGAAGTCTCATCATACCCCACAAAGATGCCTCTCTCTGCTGTGGGCTCAAACTTTTTCCTCCTCTCAGAAGGCACATGTGAGTAAGTCAGGCAACCAAATATCTTAAAATGACTCACCTCAGGCTTCTTTCCCGTGAAACTCTCCTCAGGTGTCTTGTTCCCCATGACACGACAAGGACTCCTGTTCTGAAGGTATACAGTTGTGCTACATGCCTTCACCCAAAGGAAGAAAGGAAGTGACTGATCATGCAACATGGCTCTCGCAGCTTCGACTATAGATATGTTCTTCTTTTCTGCCACTCCATTATGCTCAGAAGTGTATGGTACTGCCAACTGTATCCAAATGCCTTCCTATCTGCAATACCCATCGAACTCCTTGGAGGTATACTCACCCCCGTTATCTGATCCAAGAGCTCGTATCTTCCTCCTTGTTTGGTTCTCCACAAGAGCTTTGAACTCTTGGAACCTCTACAAGACCTCCTTAGATTTCTTGCTCTTCAGGAAGTAGATCCAGGTCTTCCTGGAATGGTCATTGATGAATGTCACATAATACTCAAACCCTCTCAGAGAAACAATTGACATAGGTCCACACAAGTTGGAGAATATCAAGTCAAGAATTTTTGTTGACCTGCTATCATTGCTCGTAAAAGTAGTCTTGGTGGACTTTCCCAAAGCACACCCCCTGCATACCTCATTATGCTTCATGCTGAACTATGGCAACCCTGTAACGATATACCTCAACATACACAAAGCTAGATGATGCAAATGAGCCATCCTCCTGTACCACAACTCACAAAGCTCGTTGCTGCTGCTATGTGCCAAAGCATGCTGGGGCTGAAACAAGAGCTTGTATAGTTTCCAACATCTAACTCCAATGGTGTATGAAGTAGATGGTCCCGCAGTCTTGGGAAACATACACACATGTCCATCTAGGAAGGACACCCCAAGACCTTTATCCTTGATCATGGAAACTGAGATCAAGTTCTTCTTCAGCCCAGGTACACACAATACATCTCTCAAAATCATGGGACTCATGGACTCTCTCTGAAAAGTAATGGTTCCACACCCAACTTCTCTGACAACTGTGTCATCCCCCAACACTACCTCCACATCAATCTCTGCCTGTGAAAGCTCGGAGAACATCTCTCGAGCACCTGTCATGTGGCTCAAAGCTCCACTATCAATATACTACGTGTTGGTGGTGGATGCACTGAAAGAATGCCCAGTCAACAAGGAATACTCCCTCTCACTATCAACATCAGCACTGGTGATGATGGATGCTCTCTCTCTATCAACATGCCTAATGCAGAGAGAAAACTCTCTTTGAAATCTTGCTGTAAACTCCTCCACCTCTGTCGAAGCTGTTGTCTGCTGTTGCTTCTTCTTTTTCTTCTTTTGTGGACATTGCCCATCATAGTGCCCAAACTTCTGACAAGTGAAGCACTTCACAGTGCTCAAATCCTTCTTCTGCCCACTTCCTTCTTGCTGCTTGGCCCCACCCTTCTTGAACTTCTTCTTCCCCTTTGCAGTCAATGCCACATTCTCCTCATCCTCCCTACTAGTAGAAGTGCTACCTTACACAAGATCTCTCCAGGTCTCCTCTTGAACAAAATCATCACAAATCCTGTCCCATGTAGGTAAGTTCTCCCTAGCCACTAAAGCCTCCATAAACACAACCCAACGCTTTGAAACCCCATTCATAGTTGTCTGCACTAGCTTTGCATTAGGAACAACCTCCCCCACTGCTGCAAGCTCATCTCTCACCTGAGAGATCTTAGTAAGGTAAGATATCACAACCTCCCCTTTGGCCATCTTGATACTTTTCAACTTCTCCCTCAAAACCGTCTTCCTATTCTCGTTTGAGCTTTGGAACAAGCTGATCGAAGCATCCCACATTTGATATGCATGGGTCTTACTCGAGATGTGTGGGATCACATGGTCTTTCACTGCATCTAGGATAATTCTTCTAGCTTTTATGTCTTTCTTGTTGAAGGAAGAAAGTGTTGTTGCATCGGCGGAAAGGGGAACAACAATAGGAACTGATGTAGAGTTATGAAACACCTCATCCCACAACTCATTCTCCTCCAATATCAACACTAGCCTAGTCTTCCATGGAACACAATTCCCAGCCCCATCAAGCCTTTCCTCCAACCTAAGACTTGTAGCCATCTTATATGCAAAGTTCAAGTTTCAACAAGGTGTTGCCCACTGACAAAAGAAATCACTGAAGT
The DNA here is from genome assembly GCA_001517045.1 of Pseudotsuga menziesii. Lineage (NCBI taxonomy): Eukaryota > Viridiplantae > Streptophyta > Pinopsida > Pinales > Pinaceae > Pseudotsuga > Pseudotsuga menziesii. Next base: position 386,711 of record LPNX010176653.1, on the reverse strand, counting down.
CTGAAAATTTTCACTGTAAATCTTCCCTCTTTTTAACAAAGCTCTGATACCATGTAAAATTTTCAGCACTTTCCCAACCCGGTTTCCAACTCTGTTTTAAAACATTGTTTAATGCCCAACCCAATTTGTTTTACTGCTAAAAATTAGATTTTTCTCATAAACAATATAGGATTGAAACACAAGAAATGTTTCTACTGCATTTTCACTAACAACAAATAAACCACATTCAAAGATAAATTTCAGACAGTATTTTTGGTCCAATGACCCAGGAAAAACCCCAACCTCTAGAGAAAATCTGTGAGAGAAATTTTCATTATCTAGAAAATTTACAGCAATAGACAGAAAAAATTTCAGACCAACCTATCTCAACCAGATGAAAATATTCTGCCTCGTTTTTTGTGCCAAACATAAAAATGCAAACTCAAATTTTTTTGTCCTCTACCTCGATTTCTGTGCTGCTGTATAGACTGTATGACAACCGTATGGATAGACTGTATGGACCTCGAAATCCGTGCCTGCAAACATCCTCGAGATTTGTGCTCAGTTTTTTCTTCGAAAATCGTGCACAAAAATATGCCTCGAAAATCGTACTATACTTTTTGCCTTGGGATCTGTGCTGTTGTACGGAATCCGTATGGACTGTACGAACCATCAATAAATGATGTTGTACCTTGCCTCGATTTGTGTCAGGCTATTGTACTTTCCCTCCTCGAAATGCGTGCCCGAAGAAAAATGTTGCTACTTCTGCTATTTTTCTCTCCTTCTCAGAAAATGACTCTCTTCTCTCTCAAATGCAAAAGTGCCTATTCACTTGGAAAATTTCTTNGTGAATGAAAAGCCATCTAATCCTAGGGCTCAGATTAGTCTAGATGAGTGGTTGTGATTAAAATCACTTTTCTCCACAAAATAATTAATTTCACTCATTTTTAAAATATTTCACTGAAAGTGCACTTTCTCTAAAGTGCAATTAATGTTCATCTCAAGTCATTAATATAAAGTCCAAGTGACTCAAACCCCTTTTTCCTAGTGACTTAGGCAAAAGTGACTTACGAGAACAACTTCTAGGTAAAAATCAACACCAACAACATTAAGGTACATAGAAGGCTTGATGTGTTTGATTAAATGCAAATCCCATACCCTCATACACGATAGAATCCAATGGAAACTTTGTAATTTTGAAATCTTGGAAAACTATTAAGTTTGTTGAATTCTGGATTGAATCTAAAGTTCTATTGTTTGCATATGAAGTCCAATGAGGTTGGAACCACTCTCAAACATCCTAAAACAATTAATGATAATGTTGAAAATTTAAGTAAATATATAGAAAGTGAAAGATAAGGAGAATGTCACTTTTACTTTAAGGGGTTAATTATCAACGATTATGAACCTGATTGGAAAACATCCAAAACCAGTTAGACTAATTGGTTTTGTCGGTTCTAGTTCCAACTCTGATAACATTGCCAAAACCCAACCTACAACTTTATTTCTCAAATTTTGCGCATTTTTTTATGAGTAAGGTGATATTTTCGTAATTTGTTGTGAATAAATGAATATATCGTGTCACATTCAATTTATTTGATATATCCCAATATATAGGTGCCAATATGTTGACTTCCTAATCATATCATAATATATCACATTATATTCGATATATCGATGATACATGTAACTATGATTTGGAGCAATTTTTTTTTCTCAACGTTTTTTAAGAAATGAGATTAGAGGTTGTTATCCTTTCTTGTTTACGACTCCATTAGAAAATGAAGAAAGAGAAGAAAGAGGCAATGGTAAAGCTGTAACATGTTATTGAAATTTGAGACAATGAGCATGTTAATGTCCTAAATGATAGTTAATGTACCTATAGTGGATTTTCTATTGACATTTGTTTTCCATGTGTGTCCATGTGTCCGTAATTGAACAAATGCTTGAATGTAACACATGCATCCAAATGTGCATTGACTCAAATTTGTTTCGCTATTGACATTTGTTTTCCTTGCATGTCAATGTATCCTTAATCAAACATGCTTGAATGCACACATTGTAAATGTCTCTTTACTCTTATATTTAGTTGCTGTAAAAGTGAACTACTATGCATCTATGTTACCAAGATACAAATCCACCAAATTTTTGAAAATACTTGATTTGGATATATAAATGATATGTTAAAGTATAAAAAATATAATAACTTTTTTAAAATTTTGAAAAACATTGTTGAAGTTTATAATCAAAACCATTAATGAATCACACCATTAAAATTGAAATCATTAGATATATATAAATATGAACACTGAAATAGTGAAAATTGAAACGATAAATTTTGCCTTGTAGAAAATGATAATAAAAAATAAAAATGAGTTATCAATGATCACTCTACTAATATGACAATGTAGAGTAGATTTAACTACATATCTTAAAATGGGGTTGCATTCTTATCATTTTCTATTGCAGTGCTACATCATGAATAGACAATGGGGGATTGGGAATGTTATAACCTATAGAAGAAGGATACTCAATTTCATGCTTAAGTTAGAGATCTCAGGCTCCACATTCCACATCCTGCTTGGGCATTTTTTATACTTTGGATTATAATGTGATAGAAGGCAGAGGTTGGAATGAACATAAACAAGATCTTAAGCTTTTGTCGATTCTAGTCTATTTTGCTTCACTAAATGGATAGGCCATACGTTCTCTAATACTTCATAGTTGATGAAGATCTGACAACCTACGAAAACAACTTGGTGGCCAGGGTGGAGAGATGAATGCTATTCCTGCAATGGAATCCCCACCAAGTAATAAGATCATAATGCTCTTGATAATCCATGGCTAGTGGATCTGAAACTTACCCGTGGATTGTACAAATCCTCCAAATTCCACACATACTTCTATTGCAGTTCCCACATTCTTATATATCTTCTTCAAAGCTATATTTTATCCCTATATCACTTCATGATCCTTGTTTGGGGTTGTCCTCTAGGTAAGGACAAAAATTTGGAATGATATTATTTGGGGTGCAATGCATATGCCAAAGAGTGTAATGGTGCGGTCATTTTATTCCACGTTTTGATAACTGTCTGCTATTTTATTATAAAATACTTCAAAAGGGTCATTGTTTTTCATAGATGATTTTCTTTATTCTCTCTTCTATCTATGCTTTCATAGACTTTCCCCAAGCAATACCTATCTATGTCAAATTTCTTGATCATGGTTAGGATTGGTTCTGTAAACTGCAAAAGGTATTGGGCCTTGTCCCACCATGCATCATCAATAATGATAGACTTGATTTTTTGTTCCCTATCAGAAGTGGAAGGCCTTCATGATTCCCAAAGAGAAATGATGACCATCACCTTTATTGCTTGTTTGACCTCCACAAGCCTCTTTATGATTAGAGTGTGGGAGGCGAAACTAGTTTCAATAATCTACATAAGTTTTGAAAAGTCAAATCTCAAATCAGAAATCATATATGATTAAAATTAAGAATTCATAATACAAATAACACTGATTAAAAAGGGAGTACCATTAATAGCTCCAACTTTGCAAAGCCTTGATACATGGCTTGGGACATTGAATGGTTGGTGATAAACATTTGGATCTCCTTCGATGCTATATAGATTTTGTTGATCCATTCAACCTTGCCAATTTTGGGTAGCATAAGGTTCAATGAATGCACCCTACATGGAGTCCAAAATATGTGATCATATCGACTCCCCACAATCAACCCTGCAACTTTAGATACATGTGCATTATTTGTGACGACTTGGACAACATACTATGGCCCCACGCTTTTATTGCATCAATAAGAATATTGGAGATGAATGTTACTTTTTTCTCCACTCTACTACAATCAATAGGCTTGAAAAACATTGGCCCTTGAGGGAATATTGCAATAAATTTGACAAAAGGATGGTTTCTTTGGTCTCTCCATCCATCAGAAACTATGGACACCCTTATTTCCATCCATGTATCTTGAATTAACTACAACCGTCTATCCACAGATTGTCTTTATGATCAACAAAATGGCATGGGGATTTTTATAACCATGGCTCTAGTACCCTTTTGGTGCTTTATTGACCGCCTTAATAATTTGTTGCCAATAAGGAGAGTGCACCAAATTGAACGCTAACCCATTTGCATACATGCAACGAGCTACATACTCATCAACTACTTTGCGATGGTTACTGGGGTTGCTTCTAGATGTCTCGATGTAGGCTTTTTATTAGTTGTGGCATTAGGTCTAGATGTCAATGAAGGCTTAGCTACAGAGCCTTGCACGAGGAGTTTGTCGTTAACATGTCTCTATCAACAAGGTCTTACAGAGATTCATAAAACATAATACATAACAAACTTGGTCCAGGTTGGGTTGGACCATTTGGATCAGTACATACCGACACCCCTATGTTAGTATGCCTAGTGAGATGGTCCTTTAGCCTAGTAAATGAGTCTTTCGGATGTTCTTGCATCCACTACATTTCCATTTTTATGAACCACCCCCATGATTTATGCCAATAATTTTTGCATACTACCATATTGAAGACCTTGGGTGTTTATTGAAAATGGATTCATGTGGTACATTTGCCTCTGATTTCTTTGTTGTGGTTCAATGTCTATAGCACTGCATATATAATTAGGTATAGCTTATTAACTTTTTACCTAATAGCATAATTTTGCATGATTAAGAAAGTAGCTCATATTCTTAAGATCTACACTAGAATATGGAAGTGTGTGTGTGTGTGTATAGTAGGAGATACTTTTTTGACAAAAAAACTAAAGAAACAAATCTACACCAATAGTTTGAATTCATGTCATGAGATTTATGTTGACATATCGACTAAATAGTTAAAAAAGGTCAAGCAAGAATTTCCCACCAAATTGAAATTAGATAAGATTTTAAAAAAATGATAATTCCACTAAAAGTCTAACATAGTTACATAAATCCTTAAAGCATAAAGGTTGATACAACAAGGTTGTTTTAGTGCAGTAAAAAAGGCTTAATCATTTGAAAGAGTAGATAATGACAACTAAAGAATAGTTTGAAAAGAATAATTCATGATAAATCAAGGAGATTACTTGTTATGGATCACAAACATATGATCGAGTGACAAGAAACATAAGATCCAATAATGAGAAATTCCATTCCAGCATGTCATCTCCATGACTACACCAGTAGCACACACATGGGGACTCCAAGTAGAGATCCTAAGCTAATGAAATGGAAGTTTGAGGCAACATCTCTATTCCAATCCTAAATGAAAATGGGTCATTGTAGATTGGATGTTAACAATGTTAATACATTCCTTGTCTTTAATCCACAAAATACAATACAATACTATCTCTTGATCAGAGCAACAAAACCACGGATAAGTGTACCTTGGGAGCATCGCCACTATAATATGATAATTTAGTTAACATGAAAATTTACACCAAAACAATGCAACATTATGGGGTAGAGTATTCTCAATAATAACCTAGCTTTCTAACAAGCACATACCAATATTCCAACAAAGTCGATCAAAACATGAAAAAGAATAGTGGTGCAAGTGGTAAAACGAAAAATCATAGAAAATTAGGTAAGAAATTCCTACATATAATTGCGCAATTAGATGTTAAGTACAATCAGTCTAGTTATGGTTGATGACTCTAATTACAAGTAATTGTTGCATCGAGAGAAGCGAGGTCCTCTCAGCCCAGTTTGGGGAAGATCCTGTCACGTTAGTCACGTTATGCTAGAGGACATAAAAAACATTATGTTAACCAACATAAATAAAAAAATAACACATGGATTCATATATTTATATAGTGTCCACTCAATCCAAAATCAATTCACCAAATAATAAAACTAAATGAAAAGTAATTAAAAAATTCGTGTTAAAGCTAGATTTACCACTAAAGGGATCAAAATGTTTGAGGTGTAATTTTTTATGAGCATTTAAAAATTTAAGATAAAAATAACTTACACCTAAAGAAATGGTGCTTTCTAGATCCATGTTTAAGATGGATCTATGATGGTGTCATTGAAGAAGCTAAACTAATACTGAAACAACTCTTGAAGGAACAAAATATTTAGTATTATATTTAGCTAAGGCCTTGGATTTTGGAAAAACTTGTGCAAGCTCCCAACCATTAGGATTCCTTCTTATAATTGACCCGCTTTAAGAAAAAGAGTCAAGAACTGTGGTTTAAAATTAAGTGGCCTAATTTTTTTTCCAACCTTTACTCAAGAATTGCAAGAATTGTGGTTTAAAATTAAGTGCCCTAAAATATTTATTTTAAACCTTTACGCTTGCAATGACCATACCAAAAAAGAACTATGGAATGGAGTAGACTACATTTTTCTTAAAGTGAAAATTATCCATAATTCCAACATCAATGTCTACTTTCCACTAACCCTTAAATAGTTTGTAAAGGAAACATAAGAACAAAATTGCAACAATATAAAATGGTAAGGTAAAAGCTAAACCAAAAAGCACTTGCAACATAGAAACTCACGTTTTGGATAAAGCATCACAAATATTATGTGCTTCTAAGGGTTACTTCTACAAAAATATTTAGTAAAGTTGTTTTTATTATGGAAAATCAAGTCCATAATATTTTATTATTTAGTAAAATCATTTTTAGTATAGATGGTCAAACTCAAAATATTTACTATTTACATGTTCCCTTGCTTGTTGTAGTTTGATGGGTTGATGCAGGTTTAATGGAAGGAGATGCTATCTTGAGAGCTTCATCTAATATAATCACTTTGCTTAGCTTGACTCTTGTACAGTTCAAACAAAATTTTGGAATAATTTCTCAATGGAACATTGATTGTCTTAGAATAGTCACTTAATGGATTGACTTTGGTGTGTTGGAAGTGGGTAGGGGGCATATTATAATGGTTATGGAAACCTTAAAGAAAAAAAACCCTAAGAACAAAAAAAACCTAAAATTCGATTGGAAAACAATTGGGATTTGCATGGTGGGGTTTCTTACTCATAGAATTTGTCTACAAAAATCAAGACTTGCATTTAAATTGTGGGATCTGTTTCCAATTTTTCATGGAGTCATATTGATAGTGGACCTAGATCTAGTTTCGAACCCTAGATTCGTAGATCCCTGAGTTGTCCCACTTGGATCCAATAACACAACTATTCATCGACTCATACTTGTTTCCCTTGCATATTTTTGGAAAAGACTACATATAGAAACTTATCGCATCCTTTTAGCTAAGACGTTGTGCTATGAGGGATGTATGTATGCTATTAAATCCCGTGAGACTTATACTTGTCCTCATCAACACCCACCCTAGGGTTTTGAACCTACATCTTTGTGTTAAGACAAGCATGATCACCTTGCTGCTCATCAATATACCACACCCCTATGGGTCAATTGCTGCATTTGAGTACTAAATTATTTCTTACATCCATAAATTACCATGTTTCCTCCTTGTTGTTCATGGTGGCTTAAAGTTGCACTCATAACATAGTCTACAATGACAACTATGAACTAAGGTCATATGAAAATGCCAAAATTAAGTGAAAATAAACTTTATTTTGTGTGTGGTATCTTTCTATTATTTTCCTTCATTAATTTGTATTAATTTGTTTAGAATATCACGACGTTTGTTATAGTACTGTTGACTAAATTGTCATTGATTCTAACTGGTGTGTCTTGGTGCCCCTTGAGGAGCCCCTAAGGGTTAAGTAGTTGTCAGTGTCAAAGGGGACCTTTTGACCTTGTCCAAGTCCAAGTTTGAAGCCTTTGGAGCCCTTATTACAATGCCAAAATCCCTGTACAACCTTTAGAGTGGTTAAGTTCCCCTAAGTTGTTTTTATGGTTCCCCAGTTCCACAACCTATGCCCTAGTACCCTAGAAAGTGTCTTTGGTGGGTTGAAGAAGTGTAGAATGTCAAAGAGTCCAAATGACCCATTTTGTGGTCATTTGTGTTTTTAATGAGGTCATGGTACCCCAGGAGAAGTCCCTAATCCCACATTCTATAAGTTGACCCTATGATGTATGCCTTTCCCTTAAAACACTGATGATGCCCTCTTAAGCCCATGTTTGGAGACCCTTAAACATATAACCCTTACCATTGGTTAAAATAACACAAAGAACAATTGTAAAAACTCTAACCCTTAACTTAAATTAAAATGGATCATCCTAATACCTTTCTGAATATTTTTAATCATTAAACAATCCCTTAACACCCTTGGAAGAGAACGTTGACAATCCTTCCTAGTTAAAATATTAATAAAGTTGAAGTGTTAAAACAATTCTTAAACTTAATAAAATAATATTTGACCCTAAGCACCCACAGACACATGGTGTTATAACATATGACAAACCTTGCTTAGGTTGACCCCATTAAATGTTTAAGACTTAAGTGTTAAAACATTTTTTAATAAATAAAAAATTAGTGTCTCACCTAGAAGTCGGCCCTAAAACTCCTCTCTCTCAAACGCCTATTTTGAGTATTAATACACCAAGAAATTGTCATAATCAAACACAAACAATGCAACCTTTTGGGAGTTCGAACTGAGATTTTTTCGCTGGTCTGAGGAAGAATTTCTACACAACCTTACTTGGTTTTTCCACATATATGTTTTTTTGGATTAATTCAACACTTGTTGTTATAGCTCAAAATGACACATCTCTGCCTATGACCATTTTCCCATGTTTTCGTCGAATTTAGTCTCCTGAGGCCAGAAAAGTATAAAACAAACCATAGAAGAACTCTCTTAGCTTCCGAAGAAGTAAGGTGCACCTTTTTCGTATTTAGTCAGGAAGGTCCGAAAAAGGTTAAATTACCACCTACCCAACGCTCCTTCAAAAGCAGCATATGGCCTGAGTTTTACGAGTGTGAAGGAAGGCAATATCACTCGGAAAGATCCATTTGATTATGAGAAATGGGGCTTACAACAATAAACTCGACGCTTTGTTCTTTAGGGTTTAACGAGCATGACAAAGACATAAAGTACACTCAGAATCTTTTTCATGTTTAGGTCCAAAGCACAAAAAAAAGAAAACTAAGGTCACACCGAGGGTTCTTTTTCCGTAAGTTTAGTCCCTTAGCTCCAGAAAAGTGATAAACCTATGCCTGAGAATACTCTTCTCAATTCTGAAGAAAAGAGAGTGTTCCTTTTTCGTATTATTCCACATGGTCCGAGAAAGTGATAACCTACCACCAATGTGGATGCCCATTCACATATTCTTAACGAGCATGAACAGACAAGTTTACTCGGCATTCAAGTCTATTTTGAGGAGTCAGACCTAGGCCTAAAGAAACTCAATATCTTTCCCGTGAAGTTTTAACGAGTCTGAAAAAGTCAACTCATGGCCTCCTTACTTTTTTTAACGAGCTCGAAAGAGAGCAAAAAGAATGCTCTAAATGGGAGGAGACAAGTGTCATAGGCATGGGAAACTAGTTCCAAGCGCAAGGAACAAACCTATTCATAATGCAAGGAACATGAGCAAGGTAAAGACACTCAGGGAATGTCTCCTCAAGGTAAAAGGTGTCAAGTTGCAAAGGAAAAATGATACAAGGCTTAACGACGATGAGAACAAAGATGAGGGCTTATACAATGAGCTAAAAGCGTGGAAGCTGACATCAGGCTCATAAGCGCGAGCAGGGCACATGCAAATGCATTTATAGCTTGAACAACAAGACGAGGCCAGTAAACAGTTGTGAATCCAATTAAGGATCCTGTCTCCAAGAAATAACAACATCAGGATCATATTCAAAAGAAACGATCCAATGCGGGTCACTTTGGCAGAAACACATTTGACTTTTCTATCTTCTATAAAAGGTAAAGTCAAGGTAGAATCAACTGAAGAAGATTCTATAGTACCAAGGCTCGAGGGTTTATAATCAGTAAGATCAAACTTAGAAGGAGAGCAAAAATCAATAAGGGATATAAAGTCTGCAGGAACAAACTCAGTATCACGAGGTTTGAAAACTTCATAAGAAAAATCAAACTCATCAGGATCACTGACTTTCTGTTCAAAGGAAGAGTTGAAATACTCAACAAGACCAACATAAGAAGAAAGGTCATGCTTACTAAGAAAATGAGGGTTAGAATTAGTCACAACTGAACCAACATCCAATAGAAGATCAGACTATATCAAAGACTCTAGGAAGACTCCATCCGAAGGAAGGAGATCATCCGAGATAGGACACATGTCTAAACTTTCAAATGGATCGACAGAGTGGAGAGAAGGCTCCACAGTTTGTATAGGATGACTCACGTGGTCAACTGCTGGGATCAAGTCTCGAGAAGGTAAGCATGAAAATAGAGGCTGCTTCTCAGTAGAAATTGAATGCAAAGGACATGAGGCCACATAGCTCACTTGTGGCGGGGTAGTGTCTATAGAAACACTGGGACTCAATAAAGGAAAGACCTGGTCTCTATGTGGGTCAGGAGATGGATCAAGAAAATCCAACTAATCAATGGTGACAATTTCTTCACCATGATTAAAGTACATCACACGAAAAAATGTTGACACCACAGCTTGCATGGCATAGACATAATCACGTCCAATGAGCATATTGAAGTCCAAGGGGTCTTCTATCACCATGAAGTCAACTAAGACGGTCTTCCCACCCAAAGTAACAGGTGTTTGAGCAAGAATTCCCAAGGCTATACGAGTTCTTCTATCAAACACTAGTAACTGACTAGCAGTCGACACAAGGCTGGGAGATCCCATGCCTCACCAAGCACGAGCAGACAAGATACTAACTAAGGCTACTTCATCAAAAAATACAACGAGCAATCGTGTATGGTTCAACTTTGACCTTTATATGGAAAGGTGCATCAGAAGGAAGGCGCGGCTCAACTAGGCTATCCCAATAAAAGGAAACAATCTGAGAGCTTGGTGGGGGTTGATCTGAAATGAGTTCAGTGCTCCCTTGTTCAGTAAGTTTTGAACTGGCAGTGAAGAAAATGTGACTAGCAGACACTTCACTCTCCAAAGGAAGAGTGGGATTGATCGACAATGGAATCGATTCAACCGCTTCGTGAAAGTCACTCTTCAAAGGGTGAGTGTGATTGACCAAAGATGACATTGGTTCAATCACATAAGGATCACTCTCCGAAAGAAGAGTGGGATCGACCAAAGATGATATTGGTTCAACCACTTGATCAACCAAAGGTTGAGTAGGTTGTTCAGGAGAAGGAAATTATTGAGCCTTGGACCACACTATTCGCACCTCTGCGAGAGCAGGGCACTGGTGAGTAAGATGATCTCCCTCGCATAGCTTACAAGGGAACTTAAGTTTGCACTTCAAATGACCAGTTTTCTCAATGATGTCAACATGACTAGCAGTGGATGATTGTTTTCTCTCAACATGATCTACAGAGGGTGAGAGTTTGCCCCTAGCATGACCACCAGAGCCTGGGTGACTGGGTCCAACCTGACTAAGAGAGGTTGGTTGTTGAAAAAAATTAGGATGTTCAAAAATAGGATGACCATGAAACCAAACTCTTTGAACTTCTGCAATAGAAGGGCATTTATAAGTAAGGTGGTATCCCTCACAAAGCTTACAAGGCAACTTGGGCTTGTTTTTTGAATGGGTAGTCTTTTCAACAGTGTCAACATGACTCGCAGTGGTTGACAGATTATCTTCAGCATGAACCATAGAGGCTGAGAGACTGCCCCAAGCATGACTTGCAGAGGCTGAGAGACTGGGTCCAACATGACTTGTAGAGATTGGATGGGAAGCACCAGCATGAACAACAGAGGCTGAATGGTTAGGATCAACATGCTTTGCAGCGGTTGAGTGTGTGCCCCCAGCATGAATTTCAAGGGCTGGGTGGATGGATCCAACATGACTTGCAGAGGTTGGATGGGGAGCTTCAACTTGAACATTAGAGGTTGAATGGGTGCTCTCAGCATGAACTACCGAGGCTGAGTGACTGGATCCAACGTGACCTGGAAAGGTTGGAAAGGTTGGAAGGGTCCCACCAACATGATCAACATAGGCTGGATGGTGAAGATCAACTTGACTTGTAGGGGTTGAGTGCTCAGATCCAACATGACTTGCAGAGGTTGGATAGGTGCCCCCAGCATGAACTGCAGAGGTTGGGTGGTGAGGTTCAACTTGACTTGCATAGGTTGAACATGTGCCCCCTTTCTTATGTGCCTTCTTCCTATTCCTCCTTCTTTTACTCCTTTTAAACTGTCGGTTACTAGTATCAGTACTTTCATCGCATGAGGTAGAAGGGGGAGAAGAATCAACTACAGGTGAAGGGAAAGAAATGTTTTGATGCCCTTGATATAAGGAGCTTACTTGAGAAGCATCAAGAGAATTCAGGACAGTTGGAGTGGAAAACAACCACACCGGTAGCCCTAGGGTGAATCCAGGTAGATTCAGGGTGGCCATCAAAGGAACACCAACATTCCCTGTGAGAGGAATAGTACAAGGAGTTCCCAGCATGGGGATCTCTTGGTTGGTGTTTGAAGGGGTGTTATCCATGTTTTCAAACTAGGAGACAAAGTCTGAGGTTGACAGGCAACCAAAATTACAAAGCACACACCTAAAGGCACACTAAGTACAGACAAACCACACAACATTCACTAAAAAATTCCTAAATCCAAACAAACAAACAAGTATAAGATATGCTTTCCAGAAGAAAGTTCATAGACAGTTACTTGGCGTCCCTGTAGATGTTCTTAGGCACAAGCAGAGGAATCACCCATCGCCCTCCCACACCTTCTACCGGGGTTACCTACCAAGCCCGTCCAAGTTCAACCAGAAATAGCCTTCCGGTGTACCTGTGTATGAACCCTAGATGTCGAAGAGACTAAAGGCTACCTTAACTATATTGACAGTTCGGGGGGACAGTTGTAAGCTTGTTTTGTATGCATGGGAAGGGTAGCAAAGCCCAAAATCTTGTCTAAGACAGAATCCCTAGATGCGCAAAAACCTTGGTCTACGCTTTGACAAGGAATCAGAGGGTTATCTCCTCAATCCAAGTCTCCACGCAGCCTCGTGCTTAACTCCCATTTGAGAGGAGCTTCCCAGATACAATCAACGTAGAAAAGGGTTTACCTAGTGATTGGCCAACTACGTCTGATATTTTAACACTTGTGGAGAGTTGAAACTCCTAATCCACAAGTCTAGCCTGAGCTAGTTGGTGTATGACCCTATAAAATAAAACTTACTACTAATTTTTAAATTATATCATTTATTTTAAGGGTTGTTTTTAGTCAGAGGGTAAATGGCGTGAAACTTATGTGGTGTTTTGACTCAAAGTTGAAACCAAATGACTAAGCAAAGAGAAATGAAATGCAGAAAGAAAAAACTATTCTCTTTTTCTTTTTCAAATAGAAACTTAGACACAAAAGAACAAATTCTTTTTATTTTTTCAAAAATAATGATATGTAGTGCATTAAAGACAAAACTCTAATCTACATGCATATTAAACAAGTATATGTTCTTTTTATTTTTCTTTTATAAATACAAAAGAAAAATTACCTACAAACAAAAGTATGCAGATGACAAGAACAAAGCAAAAGGAACTCTGCTATACAACCACCCAAAAGACTCTAGAGAGCCCTAAAGTCAGTATAAACCCTACTTGAAAGGAAGGCTTGCATAAAAGACAAGTCAACTATTTTGGCATGGTGAAGTTAACCAACAAAAGAAGAAGGAAACAAACACCAACAAGCTTCTGAACTCAGACAAAGATCACTAACAGAGGCTGACCAGAAACATAAGCCAAAAATCATGCCAAGCAAAGGGGGTGGGGTGAAAGAGCAAAGAGAAAACCCTAATGCTATAAAAAGGCTTACCACATAGATAAAGAACAACCAAAAGGGATGACACTAACTCCCTGGAGTCATGCACCTGCAGAGGACACCAAAAGACCTACCAAACAGCCCAGAATAGCAGAAAATACCACAAAAATGAGGAAAAAGCACTGTTTTAGGGGCACACGCGGGTTGTACTACTGACAGGTCGCATGTCATACACGGGTTGACAGTACAGCAAGTCGTGTGTACAAGCACACGTGGGTTCTATTACTGACAAGTCACGTATCGTATGCAGGTTGACAGTATAGAAAGTCGCGTGTACCAAACCAGACACGCGATTGTTCAGTCTGCAACTAGCGTATGGGTGGAAAAAATCTCAAAAAATGTCAAAAACTGCCTTAGGAAGGTAGGGGAGGTGTTCTATCAGACTTATAAAGTGTTCCTAAGTGGAAAGAAAGACCTGAAACCTTGCAAAAGACTGAAAGAAATACAGAGAAACCCCAAACAAACAAGGCTCTCCCCAGTGGAGTCGCTAGTTCTATTGTAAAGGAAAGTTTCCTATGGCTAGGGTTTAAGAGGCCATCAACGTACTGGGGTTGAAAGGTGGATGCAAATGGTTTTTCAAGGAAATATAAACAAGATTCAAATATTAGAATGGTTCATACCTTAGCCAAATGAAGATTGATCCAAGCAGCCCTTCAGTCCTCCTCTTGCTCCTCTTGCTCCTCTCACTCCAAGAGACCTGCAAAATGAATTATACCTTCCTCAAACCAATATGACCACATATAAATTAATGATAATCAAAGAAACATGAAATAATAATCTGATTAACATCAAAATCTGATCATAAACAAAGATTCAATCATATATTGAACAATGATTTGGGAAGAAGAAGGACATCACATCTTTATTAATCTTGAAAACAAGTACAAGTATACCTTCTCTTCAAGTTGGGCACCTCACGAAACCTTGATCTGGTTCTGATGCTTCTCTTCTCCAAGGAACTCAACCTCCAAGCTCTGTAACACAAGGAGAATGATTCTAGGGCAAAGGTGTGGGCAAAGAGAGCTTCAATTCCTCCAGCATAACAATGCAAATATTCAAGTCCCTTCTCATGGACCTCCCTACCTCTATTTATATTCTTAATGAAGAGTTAGGGTCGAAAACAAAGTAGTTACAATTGAAGGAGTCAATTGCATAACTACCCAAATTACTCGAATTTCAAAAAATATATATTTTTTGATATTTTTTGGAGGCATAAGTGGGTATTATATATAGACAGTTGCGTGCGTACGCGGGTTTCCTTAAGGAAACTCGCGTAGACACTAAACAACTCATTTTAAGGATATTTTTAGGAATTTTCAGACTTTGGTGTCTTCTAGAAAGTATTAGCTAACACAAATACCTTTCCAACGGTGAAGAGATGAGGTCAAATGGAGCTAAATAACTCTAGTTATGGGTCCTACAAGTTAGATGTTTTTTCAATGACTTTCAATGGCTTTTATGAAGTGTCGTCATGGAAGGGTCGACATGCGATGAAATCATGGGAAAATGGTCACAGGAAGAGATGTGTCATTTTGAGCTATAACATAATGAAAAAGGACACCCCTGGAGTCTTTTTTGGAGTTTTCAGACTCTCTAAACTATGAAAACACCGTCGAGCATGTACTAGTTCGGGCTCGTAAAATCCACGAATCAGTGCTTTATCCAGCATTCTTTTGTATTTTCTTCGAGCTTGCCAAAAATGAAGATGGTCCTGAGTTTGCTTTCTTGGACTCGTCAAACCTTTACAAGAAAGAGGGGAAGGGAAGTTCATTCACATTTTTTTTTTACATCATGGCAGCAAGTCTTGTTTCCTTGAACAAAGCACCAGTTTTGAGTCTATCAACAGTTGGGTCCTAGTGTTTTGACCTTAACCCGATTCAAAGTTTCTTACTCCTCCACTTGGTGTCTTTTCCAATTATATGGGGAATTTATCAATGTCTCCTACATTGTAGATTTGTGTCGTTGGTCCTTTTGTGTCAAAAGCTGCCTAAGTCAATTTTGTGTCGTGCTCACTGTTCAAGGATTAAACCTTTGTCGACCATTCTGCAGTTGCTTTGACATTTTGTGTCGGCCATTCCATGGTATCAGTTCATTACATTATGTCTTTGGCAATCCTTGTCGTGAAATTCAGTACCAATTCCAAATCCAAGTAGTCTTTGACTTACCTCGTGTTGGATGATGAAGGATGCCTTAATGCCTTCCTTCCAACGGATCTCTTCCTATCGACTGCAACACCTCTTGCTCTGGGAATGAGATTTAGAGTTTATGACAGTACCTTGGGGATTGTAGTCATCAGTGGCAATTTCCCTCGCTATTGGGTAGTGGGAATACGTTAATGTCTCCTACTCAATGGATTCTTCAAGTGTTTGACTTCAAGTCCTTGTACTCACACTTGTTAGAATGTACTAGTTACCTTGGGGACCATTTTAATTAATGGTGGTTTCCCTCGCGTTTGTTAACGGTTTTCATCATTGACCGGTAATCAAATGATTTCCTCCATGTTCAACCTCAACTCTTTTATTCGCATGGTTAGGATTGTACCTTTTGGGCAGTTTGGATTGATGACCTTGGGCCGATAGTAGCATCGTCATTTTTGCTATTGCCCGAGTTGCGCAAGACCTTGTTACACTTTATATGACATTTTGTTGAGACATAGATCCATCTTGTATTTTTGTGGCTATGATCAATTGTTGAGCATGGATCCACCTTGTTCATTTGTGGCCATGGCTTCTTTAGATTTGATATGGCGCCTTTTTGCATATTGAGCGACCATGATAGTTTCATCAGTTATACATATGTTGGATCCGTCCGTATCTTTATGGAGATGATTTGTATATGGACTTGTATGTCCCAGAGATCAGTTTTTTCTGACATTTATCTCTCTTTCAGGTACCTTTGTTCGAGCCTTTTGATCTTGGATTCTCTTCTCTCTCGATGATCAGCTGTTTCCTTTATAATGTATTTCGGCTATCGTCTTCCCCTCTAACCTCATACATTAGGGGGCATCTGTTATAGCTCAAAATGACACATCTCTGTCTATGACCATTTTCCCATGATTTCGTTGCATGTCGATACTTCCATGACGACACTTCATAAAAGTCATTGAAAGTCACTGAAAAAAAACCTAACTTGGAGGACCCATATCTGGAGTTTTGTAACTCCGTTTGACCTCATCTCTACACCGTTGGAAAGTTATTTGTGTTAGATAAAACTTTCTAGAAGACAGTAAAGTCTAAAAATTCCTAGAAATATCCTTAAAATGAGTTTTTTAATGTGTACATGAGTTTCCTTAAGGAAACCCGCGTACGTACGCGACTGTCTATATATAATACCCACGTACGCCTCTAAAAAATATCAATTTTTTTTTTGAAATTCGGGTAATTTGGGTAGTTATGCAACTGAATCCTTTAGTTTTAACTACTTTGTTTTCGACCCTAACTCTTCATTAAGAATATAAATAGAGGTAAGGAGGTCCATGAGAAGAGACTTGAATCTTTGCATTGTTATGTTGGAGGAATTGGAGCTCTCTTTGCCCATACCTTTTCACTAGAAGCATTCTCCTTGTGTTGCAGAGCTTGGAGGCTGAGTTCCTTGGAGAAGAGAAGCAGCAGAACCAGATCAAGGTTTCGTGAGGTGCCCAACTTGAAGAGAAGGTATACTTGTACTTGTTTTCAAGATTAATAAAGATGTGATGTCCTTCTTCTTCCCAAATCATTGTTCAATGTGCGATTGAATCTTTGTTTATGATTAGAATTTTGATGTTAATCATATTATTATTTCATGTTTCTTTGATTATCATTAATTTATATGTGGTCATATTGGTTTGAGGAAGTATAATTAATTTTGCAGGTCTCTTGGAGCGAGAGGAGCAAGAGGAGCAAGAGGAGGACTAAAGGGCTGCTTGGATCAACCTTCATTTGGCTAAGGTATGAACTATTCTAATCTCTGAATCTTGTTTATATTTGCTTGCAGAACCATTTGCATCCACCTTTCAACCCCGGTACGTTGATGGCCTCTTAAACCCTAGCCATAGGAAACTTTCCTTTACAACACTTGTACAGTCCGAGTTTTCTCTCGGTTTGTTTGGTATTCTCTACCACCTAAACCGAGACAACGCTGAGCTCCCATCATAGACTACAGTCCTAATTTTCATCAACTTGAACAGTTTGAGTTTTGCTTCTTCTTCTTCCACACAATTCGATTTCTAGAGAATGCATAGTTCGAGATTGAGGTTTGAAGTCTGATGTTTTACTGCTGCTAATAGTATGGTTTTAAAGTCTTCAAATGGTCCAATTTTTATCAGCATGAACATTCCACAGTCTGAGTTTTTGTAAAGTGTTACTGCTGCTCTCAGTTCGAATTTTTTCCCTCAGTCTTGAAGTCTGCTACAGGATACACAACCCAAGTGTAAATATTTGACATACACTTATCAAGGTATGTTTGAAACCATTGAATATACTCAGATATGATAATATTTACAGTAAAGTGTGCAAGTGTATGAGTGTACAATAAGAGTATGTGCAATGATATATTTATATGCATAGTGAAGTGTGAAGTTGTGATCTATACTTGATGATGATAATGCTGCATGCTTTGATATGATGATGCACTCCTATACTTGATGATGATAATGCATGCTATGTTATGATGATACACACCTCTACAATATGATGTACATGTCATGATGCACTCCTACACTCTATGATGATGATGTGATTATACATGCTATGACACGATACACTCGATGATGATGATGATGTGATTATGCATTCCTTTACACTATGATGAACATGCATGCTATGGTATGATGATGCTCTCCTATGTACTATGATAGACACTCTATGTTGTACACTTGGTGACAACGATGATGATGATGCATATCTTATGATGATGATGCTACTATGAAGATGCATGTCTTATGTTCAGTGAAAGCAAAGCATAATTACTCGTTCAATGATTGTGTATGATAGGGTGTACAAGGATGTACATGAGCAATGTATGGAAATGAAATGAATTATTGGTATACAAGGACGACTTGGTAGTGATCCGAGAGCAAATATTATCAACAACAGGTTCAGTGATTGGTTTGATAGGTCCACAGGTTCAGTCATTTCTTTTAGGGTGGTAGGGTGGTGCTAGGGCTCACAATATTGAAATTTAAGCTGTTGCAACATCTTGTCAGTTGTAGATGATGAAGACTAAGGGGTTGTATCCCCTTCTAGTTGTAGATGGTAAAGTTGTATTAAATTTGTTTACCCCAGTTGCTGTTGGGTCAAATTTATTTTTGAAAGGCTTCCGTGGTTTTACCCCCATGACTTAGCTTTCCACGTCAAAATATTGTGTACTGTGCATCTTGTTATTTTCATGTGCATTGATGATATGCTATGATTGGTGATTAGAAACTTGATCTTGATTAAGAATTTAATAATTGCGCGAATACTGATTCACCCCCCTCTCATTATTACAACAATTATATCAGAGCGGGTTCCTTCAAGAACAATCTAACCGCTGGAAGGCAGTCATGGGAAATTTTGTTAAACAAAGAAAAAGTGGATCACCCTTGTTTAATGGGATCAACTATGCATTCTGGAGCATAAGGATGAGAGCCTACATAGAAGCTCAAGTAATAGAAATATGGCAAAGTATAGAAAATGGGTACAAGGTACCAAAGACCGTACCAACAGATGCAGATGAGTTGACTCAATACAACAACTCAAAAACCAAGAACCACCTTTAGGGTGTTATAGATGAATTCATCTTTAAAAAAGTGATAAACTGCCCCTCTGCAAAGGAAATGTGGTACAAAATCCAAACCACATATGAAGGAGATAATAAAGTCAAGGAATCCAAACTTCAAACGTACAGAGGACAATTTGAACATCTAAGGATGAATGAGGATGAGGACATCACAACCTATATTCTTCGAGTTGATCAACTTGTGAATGCCATCAAAGGTTTGGGAGAAGAAGTTGATGAGGCCATAGTTGTCTAGAAAATTCTAAGGACACTTCCCAAGAGGTTCAACTTTAAGTTCTCTTCCCTAGAATTAAGAACAGATTTGAAGACTTTGACAGTGGATCAGCTACATGGGACTCTTGTGTCCTATGAAATGAGAATTGAATATGAAGACACGTCAAGAAAGGAAGCAACATTCAAAGTTTCCTCCAAACAAGCCGGGAAGAACAAATCAACAAAGGGAAAGCCAACAAGTAATGAATTGATGATGAAGAAATAGCTAAATTTGTTCGGACGTTGAAGAGAGTCACTGGGAAATACATAGGTGAGCTACCTTTCAAATGTTTTTCATGTGGGAAGATAGGTCATTTTGCTTCTAAACGTCCGTATGCAAAGAACTTAGATAGCAATGAAGATGGTAGCTTCAAACCCTACAAGAAGTACAATGATTACAAGAATAAGAAAAGAGATAAGTTCACAAAGAAGTAAAGTATCTATACAAAAAGGGACAACAACTCATTCAGTGAGGACTCCGACAATGACAATGACAGTGACTATGACAGTGAACCAGAGAAGGTACTCTACATGGAAATAAACTCAAATGAGGTTTTTACTAGCGATGAAGAATCCAAAAATGAAGGTGAGGTAGATCTTGAAGCATAACCTATAAGCGCCTTGAAGGATCCAAAGAAAGCCATGAAGGAGAACATGGTGCTTAAGGAAGAGGCACAAGGTTTTGAGCAAATCATTGTTGACCTAAAGGTCAAACTGGAAGAAGCCAAAAGAATCGAAGACTCTCTTACTAAACAACTGATGGCAATTATGAAAGAAAAAGAAAATCGTGAGGCTGAGTTAGCATTTCTGAAAACAAAATTACATAGAAAGATATCAGTAAGAGTTATGAAAACAACTCCAAGATTCTAGAACAAATTATCAGCAATCAAAAGCCATTTTTCCACAAGACCGGTATAGGATACACGCAAAATATCAATGAGGCCTCAAGCTCAATGACGACAAGTAATAAAGAGAAGCCAAGAAGTTATGCATAAGTTGTCAAGGACTCCACTAATTAAGAAGAGATCGAATGCCAACCAGAACAACCCATACCAAAAGAAGGGCCAACAGAAAGACAAGATCTTAGAAGAACTCCTTCATTTGTTTCCAGGTATGGACATTTCTTTTATGGGTATTGCTTTACATGTGGAAAATTTGGACACAAGGCTGTAAACTATTTTCAAAGAAGAAATTTTGAAACAAGGAATAACCCTACAAGCCTTAGATACCCACAATACAATAACAGATTTGGTCCCTTAAGATCAGAAGTAGAATGTTACAAGTGTAACAACTTTGGACATTTAGCCAGAGATTGCAGAATGAAGATACTAACAACAAGAAATGAGGAAAGGTCCAAAAATCGAAAGGGGGAACATCACAAGGTATGGATCAAACACAAGGACAACTCAAATAACTACGAATGTGGAATTTCTCTTCAAGCCCAGAATAACAGCTTTGGTGAATGGTATGTTGATAGCGGTTGCTCCAAGCATATGCCGGGTAACAACAATGATTTTTTCAACATTAAAAAGGATAAAGGATGTGTTGCTTTTAGAAATAACAATTTAGCAAAAGTATTGGGGAAAGGCACAGTAAAGCTTGGAAGTAAAAACTCCCTAGCTGAAAATGTCTTGCTTGTAGACAACATGAAGCATAATATGCTAAGCGTCAGTCAGATGTGTGATCAAGGACATGAAATTCTCTTGAACTCAAATGGATGTAGAATAAGGAAACAAGGATAAGGAAAGTTAGTAGCCACAACCACTAGGACTCCCAACAACATATACGTGTTGAATAAGATTAAGTCCGAGAAATGTCACTTGGGAAAAGAGGATGAAAGGTGGATTTGGCATAGAAGAATGATGCATATACATTTTGACAATTTGATCAAAATCTACAAAAACCAAGCAGTTCGGAATATGCTAGAAGTTACAGATCTCATTAACACTGTATGTGAACAATGTCAACATGGAAAACAAACAAGAGTTCATTTCAAGACAAAAGAACATTCTTGTACAAAACCTTTGGAGTTTGTTCATACTGACCTATGTGGACCAACAAAAAGGACCGGATGATGAACAATATTTTATGCCACTTATTGATGACTATACCAGGATGACATGGGTATGTCTTCTCAATAGGAATTCATAAGATTTTGGATGTTTCAAAACTTTCAAGGAACTGGTCGAGAATGAAACAAGATGATGAATCAAGTGCCTCAGATCTGACAACGGTGGAGAATTCACTTTAGATGAATTCAACAAGTACTGTGAAGAGCATGGAATAAAAAGACAGTTTTCAGCAGCTAGAACACCTCAACAAAATGAGTTGCTGAAAGAAAGAACATACTGGTAGTGGAGATGGCCAGAACTATGTTGAATGTATCTAAGTTGAATGACAAATTTTGGGGACAAGCAGTTCATACAATAGTACACATCATGAACAAAGGATTAATTAGAAGCAAAAGTGATAAAAATTCCTACGATATATCGACAGGAAGAGCGGAAAATGTACGCCACTTCATAATATTGGGAAGTAAGTGCTATATCAAAAGAGAAGATAAGAAGATTGGAAAATTTGATTCTTGAGTAGAAAAGAGCATATTCATTGGATATTCATCCAAAAGTAAATCTTACAAATTCTACAATTTGAGATTAAACAAGGTAATCGAAAGCATCAATGTGAAAACAAATGAGGGAAGACTAAAATCATCCAGAGAAGAATCAAAAGAATCATACGATGAAGAAAAGGAAGTTTCACATCAGAAAGAAATGAAGGAACTTAAAATGGAAGAACTGCTAGAGGAGAATGAAGAACAACTTATGGAAGATGAAGAACATGATCAACCAACTATGGAACAAAAAGAACAAAGGGATCCACAAATTCCTAAGAACTGGTACCAGAAGAACCATCCATCAAATCAAATTATTGGTGATCAGAATGTCCGAATAGGAAATAGAAGAAGACAATCTGGAAGAAATGAACAGGTACAATTCTCTCTATTGTCTACAACTAAACCAAGAACTTTTGTAGAGGCCGGTACAACTGAGCATTGGGTCAAAGAAATGGAAGAACAATTAGATCAAATTGAGAAAAATGAAACATGTGAATTTGTTCTTGTACCAAATAACAAAAATGTGATTGGAACAAAGTGGGTTTTTCAGAAACAAAATGAATGAAGATGGACATGTGATCAGAAACAATGCCCAGTTGGTTTGTAAAGGCTATGCTCATATCGAAGAAATATACTTTGAAGAAACATTTGCACCAATAGCCAAAATGGAAGCTATCAGAATGATATTGGCTTATGCTTGCTCCAAAGACATCAAAGTGTATCAGATGGACGTAAAATCAACTTTTCTGAATCCGGAATTAGAAGAAGAAGTCTATATCGAACAACTAGAAGGGTTTTAGCTTTCAGAAAAAAAGGACCATGTATGCAGAATAAAAAGGGATTTATATGGCCTAAAGCAAGCTCCCAGAGCTTGGTATTCCATATTGGACAGGTACTTGCAACAACAAAAATTTAAGAGGGGAAGTGCATAGAACAATTTGTACATCAAACAAGATGACGACAACATACTCATCATTGAAGTATATGTTGATGATATAATCTTTGGAAGTGATGATGATTCACTAAGTAAAAAATTTGCTAAGGACAAATAGAAAGAATTTGAAATGTATTTGCTCGGTGAATTAACCTTCTTCTTGGGACTTTAGATATCTCAATGAACATAAGGCATTTTTATTGCTCGGACAAAATACATCAAGGAAATGTTAAAGAAATTCAAGATGGATGATTTTAAACCTATGAGTACTCCTATGATCACAGGTTGTAAGATAAGCAAGGAAGATGAATATGAAGAAGTCGATCAAAGGATTTATAGGTGAATGATTGGTAGTTTTCTATACGTAACAGCCTCAAGGATAGATGTGATGTAAGCTATCGAACAAGTTGCAAGATTCCAAGCTGATCCAAAGGAAACTCACATTATAGTAGTTAAAAGGATATTCATATATCTCAAAGAAACTATGGAATTTGAACTTTGGCATCCAAAAGGAAAAGAGCTAACATTGATAGCTTATTCAGATGCATATCGGGCAGGATGTGTTGACGACAGAAGAAGCACCAGTGGAACAATATTCTTCCTAGGAAATTGTCTAGTATCTTGGTCGAGCAAAAAGCACTCTTCAGTGTCCTTATCAATCACTGAAGTAGAATCTATAGCAATAGCGTCCCGTTGTACTTGGATACGTTGGATGCAACAAACTCTGCAAGACATACATGTGACATGTGATAAGCCATATCCAATTTTATGTGACAACATGAGTGCCATCAGTATTTCCAATAATCTAGTCATGCACTCCAAGACCAAGCATATTCCTATCAAGTTTCACTTTCTTCGGGATCAAGCCACAAATAAGAATATCAAGTTGGAATATATTGGGACAAAAGAATAGATTGCAGACGATTTTACTAAGCCTCTCCTAAGAGAGACCTTTGAGTACCTCCGAGAAAAAATGGGAGTCATACTATCTCCTAATTGATTTGATCCATCTTCAACAAAACAACGATATGCTAAGGGGATACATAATACTGTAAGGAGAACCCTTTGCCATTGATGCCAAAGGGAGAGAAAAAATTGAACAAGGAAGGTAAAGGAATGTTGCTCTAAGGAGGATATTTATGAAAAAAATGAAGCTCATTCTAAGGGGGAGCTTTGAAGTTGTCATTAATGACAAAGGGGGGGATTGTTGACTAACTGTCATTGATTCCAACAGGTTTGTCTTGGTTCCCCTTGAGGACCCTGTGAGGTTTAAGTAGTTTTCAATGTCAAAGAATACCTTTTGACCTTGTCCAAGCCCAAGTTTGAAGCCCTTGGAGCCCTTAGGACAATGCCAAAATCCCTGTACACCCTTTAGAGTGCTAAGTTCCTCTAAGTTGTTTCTATGGTTCCCAAGTTGTTTCTTTGGTTCCTCAGTTCCACAACCTATGGCCTAGTACCCTAGAAAGTGTCCTTGGTGGGTTCAAGAAGTGTAGAACATCAAAGAGTCCAAATGACTTATTTCGTGGTCATTTGTGTTTTTAATGAGGTCATGGTACCCTAGGAGAAGTCCCTAAGCCCACATTCTAGAAGTTGACCCTATAATGTATGCCTTGCCCTTAAAACACTGATGATGCCCTCTTAAGCCCATGTTTGGTGACCCTTAAACATATAGCCCTTACCATTGGTTGAAATAACACAAAGAACAATTGTACAAACTCTAACCCTCAACTTAAATTAAAATGGATCATCTTAATACCTTTGTGAATATTTTTAATCATTAAGCAATCCCTTAACACCCTTGGAAGAGAATGTTGACAATCCTTCTTAATTAAAATATTAATAAAGTTGAAGTGTTAAAACAATTTTTAAACTTAATAAAATGATACTTGACCCTAAGCAGCCACACACACATGGTGTTATAACATATGACAAACCTTGCTTAGGTCAACCCCATTAAATGTTTAAGTGTTAAAACATTTTTTAATAAATAAAAATTTAGTGTCATAATACAAACACACAAACAATGCAACCTTTTGGGAGTTTGAACTGATAATTTTCGCTCATCTGAGGAAGAGTTTCTACATAGCCTTACCCGAGTTTTCTACAAAGATGTCTATTTTGGATTAAGTCATCATACACTACAGTTCCAATTTTCGTCAACTTGCACAGTCTGAGTTTTGCTTCCTCTTCTTCCACACAGTCCGAGTTCTGGAGAATGTACAGTCCGAGATTGAGGTTTGAAGTCTGATGTTTTACTGCTGCTAATAGTCTGGTTTTAAAGTGTTTACATAGTCTCGGTTTTATCAGCATGAATAGTCCACAGTCTAAGTTTTTGTAAAGTGTTACTGCTGCTCTCAGTCTGAATTTTTTCCCTCAGTCTTGAAGTTTGCTACAGGATACACAGACCAAGTGTAAATATTTGGCATACACTTATCAAGGTATGTTTGAAACCATTGAATATACTCAGATATGATAATATGTAGAATGAAGTGTACAATTGTACGAGTGTATAGTAAAAGTATGTACAATGATATATTTATATGCATAGTGAAGTGTGAAGTTCTAATCTATACTTGATGGTGATAATGATGTATGCTTTGATACGATGATGCACTCCTATACTTGATGATGATAATGCATGCTATGCTATGACGATACACACCTCTACAATATGATGTACATGTCATGATGCACTCCTACACCTTATGATGATGATGTGATGATACATGCTATGACATGTTACACTCGATGATGTGATTATGCATTCCTATACACTATGATGAACATCCATGCTATGGTATGATGATGCTCCTCCTATGCAATATGGCATACACTCTGTGATGTACACTTGGTGACGATGATGATGATGATGCATATCCTATGATGACGATGCTACTATGAAGATGCATGTCTTATGTTTAGTGAAAGCAGAG
Organism: Pseudotsuga menziesii; assembly: GCA_001517045.1. NCBI lineage: Eukaryota > Viridiplantae > Streptophyta > Pinopsida > Pinales > Pinaceae > Pseudotsuga > Pseudotsuga menziesii. Next base: position 360,451 of record LPNX010176653.1, on the reverse strand, counting down.
CAGAATTACTTGTTCAATGATTGTGTATGACAGGGTGTACAAGGATGTATATGAGAAGTGTATGGCAATGAAATGACATGTTGGTATACAGGGATGACTTGGAAGTGACCAGAGAGTATATATTATCAATAGTAGGTTCAGTGATTGGTTTGAAAGGTCCACAGGTTCAGTCCTTTTTTTAGGGTGGTAGGGTGGTGCTAGGGATCACAATTTTGTGAGTTAAGTTGTTGCAACAGCTTGTCATTTGTAGCTAATGACACCTAAGGGGTTGTATCCCCTTCCAATTGTAGTTGGTAAAGTTGTATTAAATTTGTTTACCATAGTTGTTGATGGGTCAAATTTATTTTTAAAAAGGATTCTGTGGTTTTACCCCCAGTACTTGGGTTTCCATGTCAAAATATTGTGTACTGTGCATCTTGTTATTTTCATGTACATTGATGATATGCTATGATGGGTGATTAGCAACTTTCTCTTTGATTAATTTTTTTTATAATTGTGCAAATACCGATTCACCCCCCTCTTAGTTTTTCAACAAGTACAATGGACTAAGCCATCTACCAAGCTTATGATATGCTGTGTTGGCATTGCAATTATACATTCCAATATTTAATTAGATTATAATTAGTGTGTAATGATAGATTAAATTTAATTAATAATATACAATTATGTGAACCAACCATGTAGCTACAACAAGAGATATGGATAGTTTTCATTTATTGTTTTAGGAAAAGGTGGATAGGTACACATAATGAAAAATCATATCCTCTTCCTAAGTGCTACTAGATCAGAAATAGAATCTAAATAAGCTAATGTATCTAGGTATTTATCATCTCTAACTAGAAGAAATCCTTCACCAACAATTGCATACATACCACTTCCCTGGTTACAAAAAAAACACTGAAAGGAACTAACCTTATTTGCAAAAACATTCTTGTGTTTAACATATGTATAAAAACAAGGCATACACTTTCTTTTAAGAAAAATAGAGATTAAACCACAACATTCACACATAATACACATAAATTTACCCTAGAAAACATTAACAAGGAAAACCTGAAAAACTTAAAGCCACACCTCTCACTTTCTCATTATGGTTATTAACCACTCACAATACAATATCCGCAACATACAGAACCCTAATCCATTAACCTGAATTAGAAATAAACCCCAATCCCTTAACTAAGATTAAATTACACATTTTTAGGAGAAGCCTGAAAAACGAGGATCGTCAGATGTGGTCGTATAGACGACAAACCCACACACACATTCAAAGAATATAACACATACCAAACATTAACTCCCGATAGTGTGTAAGGTAGTGACTTTGAGGCAATGCCAAATTATTGAAAAACAAAGAATAATAGATACTTGGAGTCACCAAAGCAAGCAACACTCCAATGCACATTTCTCTGAAACAAAACTATGCCTTGATCTTGAGATTCTTGATGAATTTGAGATCCCAAAATATGTGTTTAATTATCTCAATTTTTCCATAGACTAAGTGATATGACCCCAAGGGGGCCATATATAGAGTTAAATGTATATGTAATAGGGGTTGACTTACTAAAGTGTCCACATGCAATGGGTGAGAAATATTATTGTGTAACTCATCTCTATTATATATTTTAGAGTTATGATTCATGTTCACACTATTGAGTACATTGTGTGTACTTTGGTTTATAATATTTAAGGATTTGATACATAACCGTAAGATTTTTTTTTTTGTGAGTCCACCTTTTGCTAAGCAGGCCTTGGTTTACAATTCTTAATAGATGACCAACTAATCAAAGACCCACTATTTGTTAGTAAGGTAATTGCACCAACCACTATGCAATCCACAAATCATTCATGTCCTTTGTTGGGAATAAGTTTAATTAGCATTGATAACAAGTGCAAGGATATGCTTTTGGTGTAACAAGGACTAATATTTTTGGTGTCAATCTATAGGAACTGCTTATGAAGAACCCACCCTTAGTATCCCCATTGAGGGCCTCAGAATCACAGTTCAATTTGAACAAGTACTTTATAGGAATCAACCCAAAAATATATTTAATGACTATCTTATCTGAGGAAAGAAGGGCCTTCTATTGTGCTAACACTTGCTAGTGCTTTTAGGACATGGCCTCAAAGTATTAACGATTACTTTAGGAGGAAGTGATCCCCCTACTCAATTTGTGTGCTTGGAATTGTGGAAGGTTAGAGATGCATTGGATTTGTTATTTCCAATAGCAAATTGAGCACCAAACCAGATCCCAACTTGAATTGCTACCTAAGAAATTACTCTAGCTGAATTAGGAAACAAATCTTCAAGCCTCCCAATTTATTTTGTAAACGGAGCACCTAGAATTTCTGAACAAGTTATGGGATAATATAATATCATACATATTAAAAGAGACATGAAACTTGAGCATACTAAAAGCTATGGTGTAAAATAACTTTCCAAGGAGATCCCTCAAGAAATAACACCACTCATTTCCAACAAGAATGCTTCTTTGGGAAGCAACATAAATAAGTCCAAAACCTCCCTCCTTGGGAGTAACACGTACATACTAGGGAACTGTTGTCTCTCCTCCAATGCTTATATGACAAAAAATAACTTAAGAATCTATGTAAATTTTTTAATTAATTCCTAATGGGAAATGCAACAACAGACATAAAAAATGTGAGGCTTGGGGAATCATTGAAACAACATTGGACTTACTTGGAAAGAGGAGATAATTGAATTGCTTGAATTGATGTTTGGTATGAATCTTTCCACATATACATGAATGAAATACTTATTCTAAATGGGGTATGGAGATAGTGCATGATCACACTTGGTAAAATGTAATTCCATGCAGAGGATATCCACTCTAGAGTGTCATATATGCAAGCCACTCAAAATATAGTGTTATATTCAATAATAGTCATTTCTAAAGAAACTTAAAAAGAGGTGTATGTTTATTTTTCTTAGCAGCATCGAGAGACATTCTCATAGGATAATGGAGACACCTGGTCTAGGACCAGGGTGTGGACTCAACCCAGAATTGAGTGGCCATTCTGTTGAATGGGGATATCTAGTTCGAGACCAAGATATGGAACCAATCCAACACTGGGGGACTCAAACTTGAGTTGAGTGACCATTCTGTTGAATGGTGACATCTAGTTCGGGACCAAGATGTGGAACCAGTCTAGTACTGGGGGACTCATCCTAGAGATTAGTGGCCATTATTTGAATGGAGTCACTTACCAGGAATTTACCTAGTATGGGACTAGGGACTCAGCCTGGGGCTGAGAGCCATTCTCCAGGAGAATGGAGGCGCTTTTTCTATTACCATGTATTTGACCTTGTGTCAAATTATTAATCCTATGGCTGAGGCACCTGGTCTATTACCAGAAAGACAATATAAGCCCTAGACCGGGTTTAGGCATGTGCGACACTCAGACCCTTGATCAGTGGGCTTTGTGATATTCTCCAACGCTTAGCTAACATTGGTTAAGACACCTTAGTATACGATATTGGTGTCACATAGAGTGTGAGATAAAAGCATTAGTAATTCCCTTTGTTTATGATGATGTACTTTGAGTGGGGATGAAATACCACCTTGACCACTTGATTTGACCATAGGGCACTTGAAGAAGGCTAAAGAAAAAGTCTAAAACACATAAGGACCCTTAGTACCACTAAGGCGTCAAAGTGAAAGTGTAGAAAGACCTTTAGTACCACTAAAGATAAAAGTCAAAGTGATCAAAGAATAAAATAATAATATTTTAGTCTTTTGAGTTTTGGTCCACTTACAGGTGACTCAAAGGACATAAAAAAAGATCAATCCATTTCTTTATTACACATACACTTTCTCTCACAGATGAAGCTGCTCCAACAGAATATTTCATAGGTTATTGAAGAGAAGGAAGATTGATGTGATGCCCTAGCATGGATGAGTCTAGCTAGGGAACTCACTCTTGTTTTTATAAACCCTAAGCTAGGGATTTCATACTTATTGCACCAAACCCTAACTTAGGTATTCACCCATGAAGAACAAAAACAACATTATCTTCTCTCTTTTATGTGTACTAGGGTTTTACCTTAGTTCTCTCCATCTTCACAAGAAACTCCAGATTGGTCACCGGCAGGCTGCTTTCACCTCACAACACCCTCTCTCCTACAAGGGAAGCCTCCTAAAGCTCGAACCCTCTCCATACATCTAGGACAGGCCCTAACACGACTTAGGGCACTCAAGACAGGCCCTTGGCTGCCTTCTAATGACTTTAGGGACTTACAGCCAGCCCTAACAGGGTCATTCTGACTGGTAGGCCACAGGTAGACCTTCGACAGGAAACATACAACTTGTTGTTTCCTTTGGGCAGTCACAACAGGACAAACAAGGCTTCCCGGATGTAGCAGCACACCTGGGAAACATAAGCAGTTTGTTGGGAAACTGCTTTAGGCTGTTGGATAGAGCAGCAGCCCTTCGGGTAGACCAACAGGCCCTTCGGGAAACTAGCAGGCCCTTCGGGAAACCAACAAGCCCTCCGGGAAATATTGCAGCAGATTGGGCAAGCTTGGGTAGACTCATCAGGAGATCCGGGAAGGAGTAGAGACTCGGGCATAAGCTTGGGAAACTCGGACAGAACCCGATCAAATAGAACAGGTACTCTGGGCAGTAGATCTACCCTCTGGGCAATAGATCTTCCCTCTGGGTAGTAGATAAGTCCACGAGCAAGGTAGACATGCATTCGAGCATCCAAGTAGGGTTTCAGGCAGAGAATCTGGGAATCAATTGAGAATTCCAGGAAGCTTCTGTATAAGTCTGGGAAGGAAAGAGAAAAATAGGGCATGAAGCCCTAATTTGGTAAAATACCTATTTTGGTATTTCTGTGTAAAGTTATCTTCTGTGTAATTTTGGATCTGTGGAACAAACCCATTAGGGTTTTAGAATTCTTGAAGAACACAGTCATCTCATTTACAAGATGAATTGCTTTTGGGTTTTTTGTCCTTTAAAGGTTTCCCCAATGAAAAACTCTTATGTTCAATGTGTTGATGTTATTTACTACACTTGTCATTTGTTATGTTAGTCTGCAAATTTTAAAAGTATTCATGTTAGTGCTAAAAATTCAGCATGGTATCAGAGCTTAGCATGTGAAGACCCAGTGAGAAGAAATTGTTGTTGTCTTCCTAGACTTTGGGATATTTTGTAGACTTAACATTTGACCAAGTGGCAGAGATGGCCATCAACATCTTCAGACTGAAAGAGAAGCTTCAAGGATCAATTGAATACAACTCTTGGAAATCTAGGCTTACATCTATTCTAGAAGAAAACGACCTTGATGACATTGTGTCAATGTCAGTGAAGAGCCAACATCTATTGCTCACAGACTTGCTTACAAGAAGAAGCATGATAAGGCTGGAAGGATAATCTATGATTATGTCAAAGAAACTGTGATGCCCAATACCACAACATTAAAGACTGTCAAAGAATTATTTGACACCTTGTCTAACTTGTATGAGAAGAAGTCTCCCATTGAGAAGAGATTCTTGAAGAAAAGGTTACAAACTTCGAAGCTGAACAAGGATGAAGGGGTTGGTTCCTTCTTCAAAAAGATTGCACAATTAATAGATCAACTTATTGCTATTGGTATTGTTGTTGATGATGATGAACTAGTGCAGAATGTGGTCGATGATCTCCCAATCTCTTGGGAAACATTCCTGGCATCTGTCAGTGGACGTGAGAATCGGCTAAACTTTGAAAGATTTTGGCATGATTGCATAGAAGAATAGGGAAGAAATTCAGGAAATGCAACTAAGGAATGAAACCTTGCACTTGCAACAAAGACAAAGAAATTCAAGAAGCTCTCCTCTTAGCAAAATAAGGGAAAGAAACCTTAAGGTAAGTTCTCTGATGTTTCAAAAGTGGAATGCTATAATTTCCACAAGTTTGGAAACTTAGCCAGGGAATGCAGGAATACCAAGAAGAAATTCAAGAGAAGATTTCAAGTGTCTGCTACATGAGAAGAAGAAGAAGAACCTAAGAAAAAAAAAGAACACCAGGGCTAACAAAGAAGACGAACCTAGAAGAGAGTACTACCTAATATCCACAATCTTTGGATCCATCACAGATAGTGCCACCTCTTGGTTGGTGGATAGTGGTGCCTCCAGGCATATGCTGGGTAATCGTAGAGCTCTCACCAGTTATAGAAAGAAGAAGTTCACTACTCATGTGGAACTTGGAGATGAACCCACTGACAATATTGAAGGAGTTCGATCAACTTCACTTCAACTTGATTCACGCACAGTTTTACATATTGATGATGTCTTATATGTTCTTGGTTTGAAGAAGAATCTTCTATCTATTGATTGCTTAGAATACAATGGCTACAAATTCCTCTTCATGGACAAGAAAGTCCTTCTATGGGAAAAGGATGAAGAGCTAAGCTCAACTGTACATATTGGGGTTCGAGAGGGAGGCCTTTACAAGGCTTCTGAATATTCAAGTCATGCTTTGGTACATCATGCAGTTGATTCATGTGAGCTGTGGCATAGCATGTTTGGACACCTTCACTACACACCTCTTCCAGGATTACAGAAGATGGTCAGCAGAGATTTGATATTCCATGAGGAAGTCGTGTTTCATCAAACACAATAGCTTTCAAAGGAAGATGAAGTACTTCCCCCTGAGATTCCAGATTCAGAAGTTCAGAGGGAGGAGGAGGAATTTGAGGATCAAATTCCAGATGCATCGGAGGACACTGAAAGAACACTAGAATAACTGTTTGAAGTTCCTCCTTCCAAAAGGAGACCTGATTGGTAGCGAGAAACAATACACGAAGGCGAGAAGCATAAATCTGCTCCTGTGAATTTCAGAGAAAGCATAAGACCACATAAGTACTCCAGTATTATGAGCCAACTCAGTGCATAACTTTCCTCATACAAAGAAGCAACAAGTCAACAGGTATGGTTTGATGCCATGATTGAAGAGTATAGTTCAATCATGAAGAATGATGTGTGGGAAGTTGTTCCCAGACCAACAGGAAAGTCAGTAATGACATCTAGATGGCTTTACAAAATCAAGCATGATGTTTATGGCAGTATGGAGAAATATAAATCCAGATTCATAGCTCATGGCTTCACTCAGAAAGAAGACATTGACTATGATGAGACATTTTCTCCTGTTTCTAGGTATACTACGATTAGAACCATCATTTCTCTTGTTGTAGTATTCGAATGGAAGTTACATCATATGGATGTAAAGACAACCTTCCTCAATGGAAATATTGAGGAGGAAGTCTATATTGAACAACTTGAAGGGTTTGTGACTCATGGGAATAAGACCCATGTGTGTAAATTGAAGAAATCCTTGTATGGACTGAAACAGGCTCCGAGAGCATGGTATGTGAGGATGGATGTAATTCTCCACAACTTGGGGTTTTCCAAAAGTACAACTAACTCTAACTTGTACTTTAAGGTTGTTCATAATCATGTCTTGATCATTATTCTATATGTAGATGACTTGTTTCTTACAGGCGATGAACAGTTGATAGAACATTGTAAGAGGGAGATTACCTCTGAATTTGAGATGAAGGATCTCGATTTGATGCATTATTTCCTTGGCTTAGTGGTCTGGAAAAATCCAAGTGATGTTTTCCTAACATACGGAAAGTATGCAGTGGACATCTTGCAGAGATTTGGGATGCAGGACTGCAAGTCCATGAGTGTACCCATGACTACCAACTTGACAAAGTTGTGTGACTCAACCACTGGTTCATAGAGAGTGGACTCTACTTTGTATAGATAACTTATTGGATCCTTGATGTATCTCATGCATACGAGACCATATATATGTTACACAATGAATGATTTGATTCAATTCATGCTGGATCCGAAGCACATTCATTAGGTAGCTACTAAACACGTACTCATATATGTACATTATCACTTATGGGCTCGGGTATACTTCCAGCACTGGAGTATTATTATCGAGATATGTTGATTCAGATTAGGCTGGCAATGCAATATACTGAAAAATAACCTATGGTTACTGCTTCAGTACGGGATCTACAATGATCTCTTGGTCCAGCAGAAAGCAGGGTTCCGTAGCTCAGAGTACAACTGAGGCAGAGTATATTGTTGCAAGTGATGCCTGCAGGGAATTACTTTGGCTCAAACAACTTCCATCTGATCTGTTCAGTGGAAATATTGACTCAACGATCATCCATTGTGATAATCAGAGTTGCATTAAGCTTTCAGAGAACCCAGTGTTTCATGATAGATCGAAACACATTGAAATAAAGTATCTTTTCATCAGATACCTAGTGCAAAGAAGTGCTCTGAAGTTGCAGTACATTCGAATGGATGAACATATCACAAATATATTGACTAAGCTTATGACAACATAAAAGTTTGTGTACTTTCGTGACAAAATTGGCATGGCAGAGAATTCCTCTCTCGCTGAGAGGGAGTTTTGATTTTTCTGAGCAACATCGAGAGCCATTCTCTTAGGAGAATGGAGACACCTAGTCTGAGACTAGGGTGTGGAATCAACCCAGAGTTGAGTGACCATTCTGTTGAATAGGGATATCTGGTCTAGGACCAAGATATGGAACTAGTCCAGCACTAGGGGAATCAACCTTGATTTGAGTGACCATTCTGTTGAATAGGGATATCTGGTCTGGGACCAAGATATGGAACTAGTCCAACACTAGGGGAATCAACCTTGATTTGATTGACCATTCTGTTGAATGGTGACATCTGGTTCGGGACCAAGATGTGGAACCAGTCTAGTACTGGGGGACTCAACCTAGAGCTGAGTGGCCATTCTTTGAATGGAGGAACCTATTTAATTACCAGGAATTTACCTAGTCCAGGACTAGGGACTCATCCCAGGGCTGAGGGCAATTTTCTAGGAGAATGGAGGCACTTGGTCTGTTACCAAGTATTTGACCTTGTTTCAAATTATGCAGCCTCTGGCTGAGGCACTTGGTTGTTACCAGGAAGACACTATAAGCCATTGACTGGGTCTAGGCATGTGTGACACTCTGACCCTCGATGAGTGGGCTTTGTGATATTCTCCAAGGCTTAGCTACCCTTGGTTAAGACACCTTAGTATCCAATCTTAGTGTCACACATAGTGTGAGATAAAAGCATTAGTAATTCTCTCTATTTATGATGATGTAATTTGAGTGGGGATGAAAGACCACCTTGACCACTTGATTTGACCACAAGGAACTTGAAGAAGGCTAAAGCAAAAGTCTAAAATACATAAGGACCCTTAGTACCACTAAGGCGTCAAAGTGAAAGTGCAAAACTACCTTTCGTACCACTAAAGGTAAAAGTCAAAGTGAGAAAATAATAAAATAATAATATTTTGTTATTTTGAGTTTAGGTCCACTTACAGGTGACTCAAAGGATATAAAAGAAGATCAATCCATTTCATTATCACACATACACTTTCTCTCACAGATGAAGCTGCTACAATAGAATATTTCATAGGTTATTGAAGAGAAGGAAGATTGATAGGATGCCCTAGCATGGACGAGTCTAGTTAGGGCACTCACTCTTGTTTTTATAAACCCTAAGCTAGGGATTTCATACCTATTGCAACAAACCCTAATCTAGGGTTTCACCCATAAAGAAGAAAAACAACATTATCTTCTCTCTTTTATGTGTACTAGGGTTTTACCCTAGTTCTCTCCATCTTCATGGGCATCTCCAGATTCGTCATGGGAAGGCTGCTTTAACCTCACAACACCGTCTCTCCTACACGGGAAGACTCCTAAAGCTCAGCTTCTCTACATACATCTTGGGTAGGCCCTAACAGGTCTTAGGGCAGTGACGACATGCCCTTGGATTCCTGCTAGTGCCTCTAGGCATTTACGACCAGCCCTGACAAGATTCGGGCTGACAGGCCACGACGAGACCCTCGACAGGAAGCAGACAACCTATCGATGCCTTTGGGCAGTCACAACAGAACCAACAGGGATGTCGGGTTCTAGCAGCACACCTGGGCAACATAAGAAGTCTGTCAAGCAATTGCTTTAGGCTTCCGGATAGAGCAGGATCCCTTTGGGAATACCAACAGGACCTCCGGGAAAATAGAAGGCCCTTTGGGCAGTATTGAAGTAGATAGGGAAAGCTTAGGAATACCCAAAAAGAGATCTGGGCAGGATTAGAGGCTCGGGCATAAGCTTGGGAAGCCCAAACATAACCCGGGCAGATAGAACAGGCCCTCCGAGCAGCAGCTCAGTCCACGGACAGGGAAGACAGGAATTCGGGCAACCAGGAAGGGTTTCGGGAAAGTATCTAGGAAGCAATCAAGAATTATGGGCATCTTCCATACAATTCTATGCAGGAAAGAGAAAAATAGGGCAAGAATCCCTAATTTGGTAAAATACCTATTTTGGTATTTCTGTGTAATTTTGGATCTGTGGAACAAACCCATTAGGGTTTGAGAATTCTTGAAGAACTCAATCATCTCATTTACAAGATGAATTACTAATGCTTTTGGGGTTTTTGTCCTTTAAAGTTTTCCCCAGTGAAAAACTCTTGTGTTCAGTGTGTTGATGTGTTGATGTTTTTTATTGCACTTGTCATTTGTTATGTTAGTATGCAAATTTTAAAATTTTTCATGCTAATGCTAAAATTCAACATTGTAGACATCCCCTTGTATTCTTTATTCGACTTGTGGTCAATCTAGACCCATAAGAGAGGTTTTTCCACACAATGAGGATTTTCCATTTATGAATCATCAAGAAGAAAATTTCCCTTGATCCTTCCTTGAAACTTGGTAGCCTCCTTCAAAACATGGAGAGTGACAGCAAGGGGGAAACCTTGTGTAATTGAACATGGACTTGGGAGAGAGTAACATGTTCACCAAAATAAAAGCATAGGCTTTGGGGAATAGAGTGTTTACCATAATAACACACCTAGACCCAAATACTTGACAAAACATCATCTTAGTAGTAAAATACCGATTGACTCTATCATATGTTTTGTTAAAGTCAATTTTGAAAAACAACAATGTTGACCTATCTCTTGGCCCATTCCATGGCATCCAATGTGTTGGGAAAATGCTTTTGAAGAACTGGACATAAAAGACAATAGCAAAAGGGATAAATATTCGAAGAAGAGGGATGGTGTCTAAAGACAACATGATTTACAACACTTAAGCATGCCATATTATGATTAGAACATCAAAATTCATTATTCAACTTCCATAGAAACATGTCAATATAACCCATAGGGTATTTCTTTAGTCTCCAGATCTAACAAAATCCCTTGAAGTGAGGAAGATCTGGTCCACAAATAAGGGTCTTCAATTCTAACTATTTCTAGGAAATCCACAATGTTCCATTGATTAGTCTATTGCTTTAGTCGAACTGACCACTGCCTCATTGACCGGCCATTCAACCACAATCAACCACTTAGTCAAGCCTCCAATTGACCGCTTTGCTAGTATATTGTTGTATTTCAACTGAATGCCTCCAAAATATCCAGAGGTGTGATGAACCTACATAGAATTTGGTTCCAACCCCCCCCCCCCCATCAACACAATGCTCTAGAGATTCAGGAGGTGGAATTATGTTCTCTGGGCACCCACCCATAATTCCAAGTACGTGAAGCTTAAGAATATATCTAAGTTTCACAAACTTAGCTTCTAGTAGAGGTTTCATAAAGATATCAACAATATGATCATCTGTCCTACAATAAACAAGTGTTACAACATTGTCCTATATCAAATGTCTCAAGTAGTGGACATAAAGTTCAACATGCTTCAATTTTGTTTATCCAACAAGATAATCATCAACCTTTATTGAGCTATGATTGTCACAATGGATAACAATGGATTCCTGAACTGGAAAACCAAGCCCTTCCAAAAGCTGACAAATCCAAACTGCCTTTGTACTTGCATTGACAAGTCCACAATATTATGCTTCGGTAGTCGAAAGAGAGGCTACCTTTTGCTTCTTACACGACTAGAACAATGGTCCATAACTGAGTCGAAGCACATAGGAAGGAGTTTCTTTACGGTCTTCAATGTTCCCTCCCCATCCAGAATCAATAAATCCAACCTATGGTTCTGAACTGCGATAGTATTAGATACCATATTGATAAGTTCCCTTAATATACCAAACAATTATCTTTCTATCCTTCTAGTGGTTTCCTCAAGGATCCTGCATGAACCAAGAAACCACACTAACATCAAAAGAGAGATCAAGTCAATTGTGATTTAAGTAAATTAGGCTATCAACCAATTGTTGATAAAGGGTGGTGTCGACTCGAGGAGAGTCACAGTCCTTATAAAATTTAATGCTTGACTGATAAGGTGTAGCACAAGACTTACAGTCATCCATTTTGAATCATTTCAAAATATCCACAGCATATTTTGGTTGAGAAAGAAAGATACCATTATTCATTTGCAAAATTTGAATGCCTAGTATGAAATGCAATAGGACAAGCTCAGTCATTTCAAAGGTTTCCACAAATTGTTTCTTCAAGATTAAAATCAAGTCGACATTGTTTCTAGTTTGACCAAATCATCAACATAGAATGCCACAATTAAAATATCACCATGAACGTGTGATACATAAATGTTGTGATTAGATTCACAATGTTTGAAGCCAATATTGCTGAAGAAAAAATATATCTTCTCATACCAGGCATGAAGTGCTTGTTTCAAACCATACAAACTATTCTTCAATCGACGAACAAGACTAGAATCTTTCCCAAAACTAGGAGGTTTCTCCATGCATATTTCTTTAGACAAGTATCCATGAAGAAAGACATTTTTAACATTATTTGATGAAGTTCCCATCCAAACCGAGTAGTAAGCAAAATGATCAATCGAATTGAGTTCGTCTTTACAACAAGGGAAAAGGTTTCAGTGTAGACGATTCCTTCTTGCTAAGAGAATCACTTGGATACTAGTCAATCCTTGTGACTTTCAACAACAACGTTGGAGGTAAAATTTATCTTGTAGACCCATTGACACTTCACAATAGTCTTTCCTTGCGATCAAGGAATCAGTTCCCAAGTGCGATTCTTCTCCAAAGAATCAATTTCAGTAAGCATAGCATTTTCCCATCTAACCACTCCCTGAACATCAACATAAGTGATAGAATCACGGGTTTCAAGAACACATGCCATTAGTGCAACACTATCATGTTTTTTCTAATTGTGGATCTTTTGACCAATACTAGCATCTCCAACATCAATTCCTACAACTTCGATAGTTTTAGCAGACCACCAAGGTAGAAAATTCGGCGATGTATCATGTTAGAGATTGTTATTAAGATGAGTAGGGGTGTCAACATTTTTAGTGTATGTAGACCAACTACTAGTTGACTCAGGAACAAAGATCGATCATCTACTCAAAACTTCATAAGAAGATACAGTAAATCCATATTCTCTGCAAATATAAAAAGGATCACTATGAAATGGGAAAGAGGAGGAGTTCAATAAATTAATACCTAAAATATTCTCATCAAAGATCACATTTATGCTCAAAATGGTCTGTTGTTTGACCGGTTCAAACAATATCGATACGCTTTTGGTTCATCATAGTATCCCATTATGATGCAAGCATGACTCTTAGCATCCAATGTATTCATGTAGTTATCAATGATATGATCCCAAGCAACAAATCCAAATTGTTTGATGTGTTTGACAGAAGGTTTCCTTCCTCGCCACTTTTAGACTAGAGTCATGCCATTGACAACTCTAGTTGGGACAAGGTTCAAGAGATAGTTTGAGAAATAAACAACGTTTGGATATAATTTAGTCAAAAGGTCTTTGTATTTGGCATGTAGTAGGCACTGATCCTTTTCTACTGAAGTCCTATTCTTTCTCTCCATGACTCCATTCTGTTGATGGTTTTGGGGAACAAATATTTGCCAAGAAATACCATTTTGTAAGAGATATTCTTCAAACTATCGACTCACATATTCTCCACCATTGTCTGATCTCAAGAACATGATAGTTAAACCACATTGATTTTCAGACAACGACTTAAATTACTTGGATATTTCAAAGACATGAATATTAGTTTTCAAGAAATTTACCCATGTAAATATAGAGAAATTATCAATGAAATTTAAAATATAATTCACACATGCTAATGAGTGTTTGTTCATGCGACATAGATAATGTGAAGAATTTCTAGTTGGTCCTATGCTCACCATGCTTTCGTGGAATCAAAGGGTTCCTGATGATGCTTTCCAAGCACACATCCTCTACAAACTCCATCCGAGTGGAACAATATTTGGGAGACTAGTAACCATATTCTTTGTTACCATCATTTTCAAACTTTGAAATTTTAGATTCCCAAGTCATTCATGCCAATTCGACTTCTATCGTTAGTATGATTAATGAGTGCAATCGATCCAATCGGTCGGAATTCATTCGTGGGAGATTGAAAAAACTTATGTATCCCATATTTTGGATCTAAATATCCTGAAGCAATAGATGCACCTGATATCTCAGATCCTTTACAATAAAGCAATTTGACCAAAACTCAACAGTCTTACCAGTCTGTGTAAGTTGAGAAAATGATAGTAAGTTTGTGCTTAAGCTAGGTACATGATAGAAATTAGATATTCAACCTTGTCAACATTCAACATATTTGCTTCCAACGATTGTAAGAGCATAATCATCAGCTGCATAATTCTTTTGTTTTGGGGCTCCACTTAAGGAAGAGAACAATGAAGCATCCTTAGCTATATGATGAGTGAAACCATAAACAACTATCCACTCCATATAAGTGGTATGAGCATGCAATGTATAGGAAGTGTTGACATAAAAGGTGAAGTACTATGCAGGTCGGTTGATTGAAGGACCACTCAACGCGCCATATTTAAGATGTTTGACCATTTCTTCCAGCTTGTTTTCTCCACATGTCCCACCTTTCCACAATAGGACAAGTTTTCTTCTTTTATTTTTCTTGGTCAATGTCAACTCGTTGGTATTTCCTTTAGTATTTTGGTTGATACACTCTAGTCATTTATCCAATTGATCTCCTTTATAATTTTGCTTAACCTTTCCTTTGAGCAAGTGAGCCTAGTGTCTACTACCAAGCTTCCCTTCATCAAGCAATTTTTGTTGATCCTTAACCATAAATCATAGTATGTATCAAATGTGAATTCCTTACCATCTTATTTGGATGACATTCAATTGGCATGAAATGAGGAGCATAATACATCATAAGGTGTCCCCAGATTCATTGGGATCAATTCAATGAGTTTTCCATCCTTCTCTAGAAAACTCTGGCCATGTTCACCCAATTTCAGTTGTAGCTCTTTGAGGCGAGCCAAATAGTCCTCAATTATTTCAAAGGAACAAGGTTCCAGAGAGATCAACTCTTTCTCTATATGCATCACTTGAATTTCATTAACCTTGTCAAAGAACAACTAAATCTTACTCCAAACAACATGAGGGAAATCGATCCCACTTGTATGAAAGCGAAAATCCCTTGAAATGTAGGTAGTAATGACATAACAACCTCATCCTTCTTTCTATTGATGACTAATTATCCCAGTAATCAGTTGGATATGGAATATGGACCTTAGTATATTTCCATAGTCCCTTTCTCTTTAACAATGTTTCCATATATAGTGTCGAGATCGTATAATTATGTCCATTCATAATACTATCTTGGAAGGCATCCTTATGATATCAAACAAATCTTATCCAAGTTCAAAGGTAGGTACCTATTGACAAATATTCATCCCATAGTTGATATTCCCTAGATATGAATCAACATGATTCATAGAAAACAAGCTAGGTCAAATCCAATATATCTGATACTATGTTGGGAAAATACCTTTGAACCACTAGACAAAAAATACAATAGGAGAAGGGATAAATTTTCCAAGAAGAGGGGTGGCATCTAAATACACAAACACTTAAGCACAAAGCATTATGATTAGAACATCGCAACACATTATTCAAATTCCATAGTAAATATGTCAATACAACCATATGATCATTGTATTATAGTCTCCATATTTAACAAACTCCCTTGATGTGATTATGATCTAGTCCAAAAATAAGGGTAGCCGGTTCTCACTATTTCCAAGAAATCCACAAATTCCTGTTGATTAGTCGACTACTTTAGTTGAACTAACCACTGCCTCATCTATTGTTCAATCAGTTTCTCAACTGACCACTCAGTTGAGGCTCCATTCGATTGCTCTACTAGTAGATTGTTGTCTTTTGACTGACTATCTCTAGGAGATCAAGTGGTGTGATTAACTTGCATAGCCTTGGTTCCAACACGATGCAGAAATCAATGTATTTAAGATAAACCTGAACTATATAAAACTTGTTTATTCTTGTCTTCCCACTCTAGCAATGAGTCTATGAGTGTAAAGAGAAACCACATTTTCCAAATTCTTATAAGAAACCTTAAGAAGGGTGGGTCTACAATCCCTAATTGAGTCTCTAGTTGCATTTTTTGGAATTGATTTAATTAACCCTTGGTTAAGAGATTGTGCCAATCCTTGAGGAAAAAGCCTCTTTGGCCATGCAACAAATACCATCACCAATTGCATCTGCATCGTCTTAAAGAATTCATTAAGAAGATCATCAATCTCAAGAGACTTACCATGACTTGAGAGTGGTGAAGAGTTCATTAAAAAAGTCAACATCCAACTGTGTTAGGATATTAGTCTTGGGAATTAGTTAAGTTCGACTTGGTTTACTATGTCTTTAGGAAAAATGTATATCTTCATTGTGTTTCTTTAGTATGCATTGTAAGTATTTAATCTAACAGTCATGATTAATTTCTAGACATAGAGTGATTCCAAGGTTCATCTTCCCCTTTACACTAAATTCTATATCAATTTGTGTTAGTGGGATTCAATTGGTCCATAGTATATATTTAAAGAGCATGGAGGGTCATTTCTTGATTATCAATTTTGAGAAACTCATATGTAAATCATGTTCCTTTTGCATTAATAAATTGCCTCCAGTGGGTCACATTGGTTGGGTTCATGACATGTTTCCATTTAAGTGTTTTAACCATGTAATGCATTGGTGTACTGAGCTTTGATACATTTGTGTGAATAATTTCCTTTAAGTTGTTTGATCCATGTTGATATAACGTATTTAATGAACTTTTTCTTATCAACAACATATACCTTAGGTGGAATTACCTTGATGTTTGCATGTTTAGCCTCCACTACTATGTTATATGGGGAATAAGAAGAAAAAATGCTATGGAAGTGAAACCTGGAAGCATGTTCTTGATCTTATAGGAATCATCCTCCAAATTTAAATCAAGAACATGATTTCAAGAAACTTTGCATTGCAAGAAATAAAAATAGAACTTGAAACCCTCAACCCCTTCATCAATCCATTAAAGTTTTCCATGAATTTGGGTTCGGGTTCCCTTGGTAATGTATTCCTCCTCCCTTTGGATCACTGATTCTAGGTGTGTTTCCTTTGCTTCAAAATTGTATTGTGGAGATCTTCTAGAATGACTTGGACCTCCTCAAGTTGGTGTCTCCAATCCTTCAATTTATCATCCAAGCTTTTAACGTACCCCATGTCGTCATAAATTTTATTGATTTATAGATAAAATCCTACAAGAAGATCCATCTTCTATCTTCCTTGAGTCCTTGGGAAAAGGTCCCAAATTCTATGCACCAAATTCTTGAAATCAAGGAAGTGAAGATGAGAAACATTAAACTTGGAGGAGAAGGATGGAATCGAGTTGTTGTGTTGCACTAAAGAAATGGTGCAATGAATATGCAAATGCTTCAATATTGTGGTATCCATCAACACATCCATAGATCGAAGTTGACTAGAAAATATAATCCCATCATGGGGCCCATAAAACCAATATGAACCAATCTGGTTTCCCTTGAAGTCATTAATTACCCTATTGAAAGTTACACCAAAGAATTTATCCCCCATACTCCATGCTCTCCTTTTTCTAATTAGTGTCAGAGACCTATAAAGAATCTTTTCATTTAGTCCTTGTTTGTTTCTCAACTCTAGAACTAGTTCCTTAGACACCTCCATCCCTGTCACCACACAATTCGATCATGTTGAAATCACCCTCGGATACCCATTTCAAAGTGGGGATCGAGAAAGAGGCAATACAATCCCAAAGTGCACATCTCTTAGTGCTAGACTTTGGGTCATAGATTAAAAAAAGCCCATTAGCCCGTCTTTTAGCATCATGGTGGTCCATACACACTTGTTATTGAGGTTTGTATCCTGATTCACATAAAAAATTGTAGGGAATGGGAAGTTTCCAAAACCACATGTTTACTCCCTTGGGATTGATATGTGGCCCAAAAAGGCCTATTCTAGAGATTATTCATTCTACAATGTGACTCAAAACATATTAAATTTTTGAAAGAAGACCATGGTTTAGAATTCTTCAACATACCATTGGCAAATTTCTTGAAACTTTAAATAGTCATCCCTTGGACATTGTAGGGCATGGGAGAAATCTCCATTATGGGGGAAACCTGATACCAAGACCATTGAATTTGTTTCCTCAAACAAAATCAACAAGACTAAAATCCCCCATATTAGGGGATCTCATCATTGCATCCTTGTAGGATTTAGGACATGGATTGGGGTGCACATCTTTGAGCCATTGTTTCATATGCTACAGACTTGGGTTCTTTCTTTTTGTTTCCCTAAATCTCCCATTTGGACTCAACATCCATAGAAGTTAGTTTGTCTAGGTGAGGTTTCTATACTACTAAAGAGGGGGGAGGATTCTGATTGTGTCTATAGCGGTAGAACAAGGTTCATGGAGAGGAAGTTTATCTAGTGGAGGCCTCATTGTTGGAGGCTGTTGCGAGCCAACCTATATGGATTGGACTGTCAGTGCTCCCTCTAAAGCATGCATGTTTGGGGGCTTGTATTTCTGTAGCTAGTTTAATTTTTCGAAGAGGACAATGGTGGGTTACGTGGTTCCGATCTTGACATGCAAATCAAGCATTGGGAAGATATAGGTACCACAATTTTTATTGTTGAACACCATATGTAGTCAATGTTTAATTAACTAGGAGAGTTTCTTCTAAGGATCAAATTTAATGCACAGTCAATTCTGAGTTGTTGGTGTTGGATCTATTTGCATGCATGTTCCAATCCATCTACATGTAATGAATCTGGTGCACCCATGCCTTCTATTTCCTTCCTTTGGCTTTCAGAGTCAGTAGGCAATGTAACCTTTAGTTGGATGTCATCACCCAATGATTATAGATGGATCTTAGTGAAAGAGCCAAGATCAAAAAATCCCCATGCTTTGTCCCTTTGTATACCATTTGTTGGGGCTCATCATTATTGGATGGTAGTACAAGATGTTGAAGCAAAAGAAAGTTTATAACAATGGAGGGCATGATGTATTTTTTTACCACTTAAAATCAATTTGGAAGTTTCTCCTACTATATGTTTCATATATGTTGGCTCTCAAGGCATATTCTTGTGTCCATTTCAATGTGGTAAACTTGTATCCATATATGTAACAATCCATATTTTTCCTTAGACATTTGATCGCTTCAATTTTTTTTAATCCCTTGGACATCTTTAAAAAAAAATTATTTTATAGAATCAAGTTTTCACTGAATCTTGAAATATACTTAGTTGTATTTTAGTTTTGGGTTTTCCAAAGTGAAAAATATGTAATAGTAGTCAAGGTTAATTAGAGTACATTGCTATGTTTTTGTTGGATGACCCTACATTTGCTATTGAGAAATACATTTAAATACAAACAAGTTCCTATTTTAGTCATTTGACTCATCCTATGAAGTTCAAGGATATTCAAATAGTTTGAATGCTATAAACCAATAATCATGGAAAACATGAGTTTGCAACAAGGGGAAACATAAGGATATGATGTAAGGGGGTTGTTGTTATGTGACAAATTATAATTTCCTTTGTATGCCATTATATATTAGGGGTCAAGAATACATGTGGATCCACTTTGTATCCAAGATGATGTGAGCCAATTGTTTTATCTGTATTCTTGATGTTAGTGGCAACTCTACACCCACAAACAATGTCCTCTAGTTTGTCCATATTATGACTCTGGGTGGCCTTGTGTTGATCAACAAAAGCTTGTGCTATGCATTGTGCCTCTACATTGCAGCCTCTAGTTATATGTCCTTCTAGGGGTGGCTTCTTGGTGAGCCTTTTGTGTGGAATGTTTTCCTTTCCTCTATGTGTTAGTTTGAACCCCTTCCCCTTCTCCTTTTGTTGATGTTTATCCCATGTCTCTACTTCCTTTTCTTTCTTGAGGGGTTTTGTCTCATAAACTAGAACCAGTACCTTGTAATCCATGTTTACCTCAATGCACACAACTCCTTCCTTGAGTTTATTCCCAACCCTTACCCAATTTTCTATACTCGTATGGTGTTGGTAACATAGATGAAGATCAATGGGAGAGGCCGTCTTATGTTGTGTGGGTTTCATCATGAGAACGATGTTGGTTTGGAAATGGAGAGCCATAACCCCCATGACCATTCTCATTGCATCTTGCTTTGACAATCCATCATCCCATACTATATGTGTAGCATAATTCCTCATCAATGTCTTGTCCGGATGTGGAACCAGGTTGGTGCCGAATGCTTCCAACTCCCATTACCATTCTACTTCATCTAGGTTTGGTCTAGGTCCTAAGTCGTCATCAAGCAAGGGTGTGTAACAAGTTCCATACATGCTATCCTCTATAATTGGGTGGCTATAATGTCGTCATCTAGTGGTATGATGGGTGTGACATCATGCTTCCCTAACACCCCATTTGGGGAGTATAACTAGTATATGACAATAAATGTTTTATAGTATTGTAATACTTTTGGATACTTAGATTCGATGTTACAGTTATCATTGTTTAATTATCTCTAATACAATATGTACATTGTGCTTATATTTGTCATATTGCATTTCAATTACGGTTTTACATATTTACAACATTTTAATTTTATATCCCAAATATTATGGTACTGTTTATAATTGAAGTGAAAACACACAATTTGTAGTATATGGGTAACATTATGGCCTAAAACAAAACAAGTCCATAAAGATGTACTAAAATTGCATCTTCAATAATTATGTTGTGTTTTGGATTATTTTTTTGATTTGTTTCTACATTGAGATGAATTATGTTATTGATGTTCTTTTGTGTGTTTGAGGAGGGATTAGAGAAATTTTGGGACCTAAAATGGGCCTCCTAAGGAAAATAATAAAATAATAGTTAAAATAATAAAATCATATTTATGAATTTAGGAAGAAGAGAAAATAAAACACTTTTTTTTCCTTCATATTTTCAACGTATCTCCATGTGGTTTTACTCAAATTTTGAGTGGAAGCACTCGTTGGATGCGAAATTCAATTCCTCATCCAAGGAGTACCCTGACCACATACTTTTGACGGACCCCACTCCACGAAAAATGAGAAATACATTAAAAACGTGTTACTTTGAAAGTAACACGTTTTTTTAATACACATGAGGTAGGTGGTTGATCTACAAAGGAGAAGATAATACACATGAGGCCGCCGATTGATGAAGAAATGCTAGGTGGTACTCTTGTGTATGACNTATTTATAGATGCTAGATCCTATCTCATTGAAAGATGGAAGCTTCTTTGATCCTATTTTATATATATATATATATATATATATATATATATATATATATTATCATGGTTTCCAGTGGGGCGAGGCTCATAGTAATAAAGTTGGTCAAGGGTGACCACTTTCCCATTGTGGGGGAACATTATGGTGCAGAAGACTAAGGTGGCGACCACCTTCATGGATACATATAACTGCAACCAAGAAGGATGTTGTAGTGGAGTTGAGCGTCAATGAATTCTACATCAAGGGGAACCATTTTGTCTCCTAGTTCAATAGGGACATTTTGGTAAAGACCTTGTGGTTGAGAGGGTTGACCATCATAGGCATGAAGGGTGATTGTGGAAGAGACGAGGACCATATATTTGAGCAGCTTCCAAATATTTGTTGACATGACACAAGTAGAGGCACCTTCATTGATGATGCATCGATGAATGATGATATTTTTCACAGTAACAAGGATTTGGAATGCAATCAATGAAGGTAACTATGGTCCACTTAAGTCTAAATCAAAGGTCATAAGGCATGAGTTGGATGGGTCTATAATGCCTAATGTTGATAGTAACGTCGTTTTCTTGGAAGGGAAAGATTGAAGAACTTCATGAGTAGACATGGCAATGGGGGACTGGGCTAAATCATCTACGATGTTGTAGTTCTGTATCTCTTGCATGAGGATTGTGGGTGGTACATCGTAGAGGTGGTTTTGGTACTTGTAGGGTAGGAACATTGCTCTCTCTTTTGGACATCACTAATACAAGGGTTTTTTCTCGGGTTCTATTTGTTTCTCACTTGTGTTTTCTATTGAACTTTGATATTTTATCGTATTTTGCTATTTTGAGTTGTAATTCCGGGGTTAAGTATATTACACTTTTTCTAAAAGTCAATGAATGATGACAACTTATTCTTACAACCTTCTTCCCTCTACTTGAAGAAAACATGCTCCCAAAAGGGCCTTTGAGGATATAAATGGAGTTTGTAGTTGTCCCTACCTTGAGGTTAAGACCCTACTTATGCTCCCAACATGGTCTAAGGTGGAAGGGTACTCATGCCACCACCTTCACCATGCATATTATAAGATACCTTCACATAGGTCTAGCTTAAAACCTTCTTATTTATCCATGAATTAGAAATGGATATGGTGGAAAGATGATAGGCCCCATGGAAATGTATAATATTGGAAGCTGCATCATAAAGCATTATTATATTGAGATGTGACTTAAAATGGCAATATCAAAAGCAAATGGTTTACCTTGTTTTGTAGGGAGCCTATTGCTCAAGGGTTAGAGAGAAAAAAAAAATCATGGAAAGTCTTTCTCATGGCTAGACTCAATGCCAAAGAAATTTTTTCCATCTTATTGTATACATTCCAATGGGTACAGGCAAACCAAAATTGGGAATCCAAGATATAGGATGAGGGAGAAAATGCAAATTGAAACTGCTTATTCTTCCCTATTGGGCTTCATAACCATATCATTTGATTTTATCATTCGTTTCTAGATCTTGGTTGAATTTGTTGCAAGTCTTCAGTAATTTGAGAAGTGTAAATGGTGGAAGGTATCCCTCCAATCGTGACCTTTGTTCCACTATCTTGCGCTAGGACTCACTTGCCTGGACTGCTACTTGGCATTAGAAGAAAGGATTGTATTTTCTGACTTAGAGCTTTAATTTGATTTCCGAGATTTTTGTTAATTCCTTGAATTCTTTAACATGTTGGAGGATAAACAATTTCTGCTACAGAAATAGAATTGGATGGAGGATGTTATTTTGAGTAAAATTCTCCATAGCCCGAGAAAAGAGACACTTCTCCCTTAAAAGCTCAAGGGTGAATACATTTTTACTTGGAAGAATAAGCTGGGATTGTTAAGAACATGAGAGACAAAATTGATTTTCTCTTAGAATGCTGTCGAAGTCTGTGTGTTGAAACTTCATGAAAGAGTAAGCTAGGATTGTGCAGAACATGAGTGACACAATTGACTTTCTCTTGAATGCAGTCGAAGGCTGTGTGTTGAAACTAAGCTGGGATTGCTGAGAACATGAGAGACAAAATTGACTTTCTCTTGAATGCTGTTGAAGTCTCTGTGTTGAAACTTCATGAAAGAGAGTTCTAATTGGATTTAGGAGAGCTGTTAAATTATAAAAATGAGGTCAGTTTCTCAATCTCTACGAAGAGATTGTTATCTCGTAGAATCTGCTCTGTGAACGAAGGTTCTTGCATTAAAGTACGGGTAGTTAGCATTTGAGTTAAAGCTATGTATTCAAACTTCAAACTGCTCGGATTCATCAGCAGGTTTTTTTTTAAACAGTCCTGATCACAATCAACTCATGATTATAACCAAGAAGGTTATTCTTGCTTGGCATTCAAAGCTTGAATTGAGCCATTCTTGCTTGGCATTCAAAAGGATTTTTTGTTGATGGACTCTCAAAACTGAAAGTATATTTAATCTCTAAATTTGATCTAACATCCATTATTACATCTGAATCCCACACCACTACAGCCAAAACAAAATCTGGTCTGCAGGGATGAGATGCAAGGGCAGTGGGCACCCACACAATATTTTGTGTCCTTGCTGATTTGTGTACCTCTTTTTCAGGCTCTATAGATCACTGTTGTCACCTCAAGTTAGCAAATTCAATTCCTACTTCAAACCCAAACACTGCCCTCAACATTTGAGAGCATCAAAAAATTTCATAGCATATAACTTCTAAATTTGATCACATTGACATGGTAACAGTGCCATCGACATTTGAGAACACGAAATAATTTCATAGCATATGATTTCTAAATTTGATCACAATGGCATGCCAGTAATCCCAAATAAGGAGACTGGGAGATTCTGGAGGCGTAATAAACATGGAGTTTTTTTAGCCCTCGGCTTTCCCAAATTATTAGAATTCTGGATATACATTCCAAAGCTGTCGTCTTTCCAATTCCTTCTTCATATATAAATAGTTTTCAATTCACCCATTCAAACCTTGAATTTATTAGAAAAAGTTAGATCAGCGCTTCGCCCATCTAAACCTTGGATTTATTGGATCGAGAAAGCTAGATCAGCACTTCCCCCATTAAAATTTAAAAGAAAGAAAATCCCAAATTATTAGAATAAGCATGTTACCACAGTTTGGATATTTTCTCTGGGGTATCTTTCATATTCAGATTTTGGAGGAAAATGTTGTTGAATGGTGTTATATTTTAGCTATGGTCAGATAAATGACCTTACTTCAAACCTCAAAGCTTGTCTTCACTGCATTGCTCTATAATTATCCAATGCTCGTTAACCAATAGAATGGTGGAGTTTTGTTATCTCATAAGCAGGGCATGTTTTAGGTTGCATCCACTGCAAAGTATTTGGGTTCCACCATCTTTCAAGCTTACATGAAAGCACATACAAAAGGGTAATTATCTGTGGCATGCTATCAAATAGAAATACATAGAGATTCCTTCCTTTTTCATATCACATTTTTTCGAAAGATTTGAAATTAAATGTTCAAATTGCAGTAAGGAAAGCAGGAATAAAGGTCTTGTTGAATTAGTTTTGGGAATTAACTGCATCAAGGACACCTTCACCCATCATCAGAGAAGAGTAAGAGTTGTCACTCCTTTAAATTTTTCCTTGATGATGGGTGACACCCAGCACCCTCGCCCTCATGAAAGTGACAGTGATCATGGGCGTGGGGGTTGGGTTGAAATTGTGGAAACCCTTACTCTTCCATGATGATGGTGAAGGTGTCATCTGCAACATCTGAATCAAGAATTATATATATGGTCTCTATCCAAAACCAATGGTGAAGGTGTCACCTGCAACATCTGGATCAAGAATCATATATATTGTTTCTATCCAAAACCAAATGAACAATTTGAAGCATTGTAAAGGCCTACTAAGATTAGAAGTCTGATTCTCTGCTATATAAGTCCAAAATGGCAAAATACAAAAAAAATCATTAAATTGAAGCCAGAATGCATATGGGCCAACAGTATTGCAGTCTGCACCATGGCATCCTACAATTAGAGTCTCAGTGTCACCTGCAACATCTGAATCAAGAATTATATATATGTTCTCTACCAAAACCAATGGTGAAGGTGTCACCTGCAACATCTGACTCAAGAATTATATATATTGCTTCTATCCAAAACCAAATGAACAATTTGAAGCATTGTAAAGGCCTACCAAGATTAGAAGTCTGATTCTCTGCTATATAAGTCCAAAATGGCAAAGTACAAAAAAAATCAGTAAATTGAAACCAGAATGCATATGGGCCAACAGTATTGCAGTCTGCACCATGTCATCCTACAATTAGAGTATCAGTGTTTTGCAGGATTTCAGTTTCCATCCTCAATTGAGAGCAGAGGCAGCATTAGCCCAAGAAAATTATTAGCAGAAAACATATTGCAAAAGCAGATAAAAGAGTAAATGGTAGAAGGATTTCTCAGCCCGAAGAAATCGAGCATTACAAGAAATCTGCTTGTCAAAGGAGTATTATTGTTTGTCAAAATCACCAGAGACTTGTACCTGATCCCAATCGCTGCTTATTCGAGGGAATTGACCTTGTAGAGATGCAACTTGCACTGCGACCTAGAGAAGAGGGGCGCCCCACCGCCACCTCCTCGCCAAGGTTAGAGCTACTCTGACTGGAGCGTAGCACTCCATGCGACTCGAACTTCCGACGCAGAATCTGGCGCATTGCATCGGCGACGTTTACAGCCGGATTGGCATTGAATTTGGAGCAGAATCGCATGTGGGCATTGAGGGCGTCCTCCATTCCGTTGCCACTCTCGGCTCTGCAGAGCTCATCCTTCACAGCCTCCGCGCACAGCCCACAAATCCACTTCCCATAGAATCGATCGCGGACGCGCGCAATGTAGGCAGGAGTGCATTCTTCCTTCAGCCCACAGCACTCGCATTTTGCTAATTCCACCTCCATGGAACCGTTTCCTTGGCTTCCCATTTCTATTCTAACACACAAATCCAAATTTCTCAAACCAAAAGCGTTTTTAATTGTATGTTCTAATTCTCTGCTTCTCTGATTCGATATCATACCTTGTAGATCATCCTTACCTGAATTGATTTGGATATCTTGCCTTCTAGATCGTTTTCAATTTGTAATTGTGATCAATCATTCAACGAATACTTCCCATCTTCTTCAATTCTCCAGGCGTTTTCCCTTCAATTCATCTTTCTTTCTCCGCCATAAGAATCCTGATCGCATCTTCCAGAATGAAAGGACTTTTGCTGCGAGAGGAACCAACAATGTAACCAAGATTGCTCATTTATCAGACATTAAAGCTTTAAGATCGCGGTCAGAAAGATATAGCAGAGCTTTTCTTGAGAAATTTGCGGCTGGTCTCTGAAGTCTAATGGACAGCTTGCAGGCAGGTAACAATGTTGTGCTAGAATGAGATCTTCGATCTGTCGAATCCTCGTCACACTTATCAGATTTATAGGCGTTTTTGGCTCTGGATATTTTTTTTAAAGTGGGAGCAGGATAAAAGTTGTTGAAGACAACAAGTTATAGGTTAACAATTTTGGTGTCAGTTTTATAAAAGCCTAGTTATAAATTTATTTTTTTCTTCATGTTTTTCAATGTTTTTTAATAAATTTATAATTTATTTTATTTCTATTATAGATTTTTTTATTTGGATGCAATAAAGTTATAATTCTATTTAATTAATAATTATTTTAACTATATTGTAATTAAATTTTAATCCATTTTTAAATTTAAATATGTAGGGTCATTTTACATTGTTTTTTTATCTTATTTTATAGTTTTTTAAATAATATTATTAATTATTTTTATAAGTTTAATTATTATTATCAAATTTTGTTAGTTCATTGGGTTAAGGTGTGGTTAAAAAAAGGCTGTCAGATTTCAATTCCCTTAAGGGTGAGTTGATTGGGAGGAGACACCAAAAAATTCCAGCCATTGGGTTAAGGTGTGAGTCTGGTTAAAAAAAGGCGGCCTGATTTCAATTCTCTTAAGGGTGAGTTAGTTGGGAGGAGACACCAAAAATTTCCAGCCATCATGAAGGTTAGTGTGACCCAGGCTATTAGTTATGGAAATTGCATAATTTGAGTTCACGGTGTCCAATCTATTTATGAATTTAAAAAAATACAATTTAAACACTTCTAAATGTAAATTTTCATAAAATAAAATCATATTGGGTTCAAAGTCATGTTTGAAATCTTTAAAAAATCTTATTTATGAATTAAAAAAATACAATTTAAACACTTCTAAATGTAAATTTTCATAAAATAAAATCATATTGGGTTCAAAGTCATGTTTGAAATCTTTAAAAAATCTTAGAATAATCTGTATTAGTTATGAAAATTTCATAATTTAAACCCAAGTCATGTTTAAAATCTTTAAAAAATCTTAGAATCGTCTATATTGATTATGAAAAATTCATAATTTAAATGTTATGAGGTATTTCAAGATGCCTAATTTATTTATGAATTAAAAAAATACAATTTAAACATTTCTAAATATAAATTTTATTAAAATAAATTAAATATAAAATTTACCAAAATAAATTTTAGTGGATTCTAACTGAAACCTAATATAAATACTATAAATAAAAAACTTAAAATAAATAAACAACTAAATTTATATATAAATTGAAAACTTAAAATAAATAAACTAGATTTTAATGTTACATAATATTATATATAGTTTATTAGCATTAGGTGGTAAAGTGTATATAATTCAGGAAGAAAAAACAAAAAAATATAATAAGTTAATAGTTTTCTTAAATTTTGCTTTTAAAATCTAAATGATATAATAATTTAATGACTTTGTTCAACTTTAAAGTTAGATATTTCGAAAAATTTATTAAATAAGAATTAAAAGTTAGTTCAACCACTTGTAACTAATATTGTTAAACATTTTACTAGTTACATACCATTCAATACTTTTGTTCTAGGTACACGGGTGAAGAACATTAATTCATATTAATAAATTTATTAAAATAATATAATTTAATATAGGAAAGTAATTGATCTATGGGTATTATTTTATTTTTTAATTATTATTATTATTATTTAATTATTTTTATTATGGATGATCAAGATGGTTAATTTTGATTTATGGGACCTTTAAAAAATAAAGAATTACTTGGTTTTCTTTAGAATTGTATTTTTGCATTAAAGTATTTTTAGATCACCATAGTTATGATAAATTAAGAGATTAGGAAGGTCAATGTTGTAGCAAATATTTTGAATTGCACTCTAATGTACTCAAGACATTTTATGAGAGTAGTTTTCATCTCCAACCTTCTTAGTATCACAAAAATGACAAATTATTTCCTCCCACAACTTTTTAGGAATTATCGAGAGTTTGTTTCACTATGAAGCTCACGAGAGTTTGTTTTCATTTTAGCAATCTTAATTCTTCTTTATACTACTTAAAACCTAGAGATAGTTTTGATATTCTAAATTATAGTTGAATGTATCTTTATAATATCTTAATTTTCTCTTATCCTTTAATTCTTTATCCAAACATGAATTTTCTTTAAATTTAGATGTAATAATACTGATTTAATAAAGGCATAGCATCTTTATGACAACATTACTTAAAGACGTGTAATTTTGATTAGAATAAACTACTCCGTAAAAATTATAATCTAATCATATTAATAATATATTAAATATATATATTTTATTTTTTATGAAAATATTTTAAAAAAATATATATTATTTTTATTAATCATATTTTTTAATAATAATTGTAATGTTAAAAATAAAATAAAAATGAAATATCTCATTTCTATGTGAACTCTAAATTGTCAAAGTCCAAATATGGAAACACTTATTTATTATTTCTAGAAGTACTCACATGTAACACCTACTTTTGTGGCTTGAGATTTTTTGTGCTAGGGTCCATAACCAACTATTACAACTCATTCATGATCACATCATACCCAACTATTACAACTCATTCATGATCACATCCTTGATGTCTCTTGTAGTGGATGTGTTTATTGTGGTTTAGTTCTCATATCTAATGAGCATCTTTGTCCCTGGCCACATCCTCCTTGGGAATCCATTAAAAATGGTATGTCATCATCCATGTTCATATCTCTAGGGGCATTGATAACATAGTATCATGCAATGTCCTTATCTACTTTAGCACTTATTAAAGAGGGGTTCAATCACCATGGTCCAAGTCACATGATGATGTGTGTTGTCTACCCATATATGTGCAAATGTTGTGATTTGAGAACGTTTTGGTGGATCTTGTTCATATCCCATAAGGGGTGGGTGAGACTTAATTTAGAATAATGTATTATAATATGGTATTTTATTATTATTTAAAATAAATCATTCAAAATATAGAAGGTACTAGTTTTAGAGAAATAAGGTTAATTTTTTTTATTTTAAATTTAATGGATTTTTTTGTTGGTTAATGGGAAGAATCTCTTTTGACTAGCAGGTTTTTCATTGGATAAGTTACCGTGAACCATGGGCATCTAAGAAGTCAAAATCACCCAGACATCGCACCTGGCTTGGAGTGCACCAACCCTTAACATGGTTGGATTTTAAGTATCAGTGGGATTTGCACCAGTGACTTTTCCGCTTAGGAGTGTCTTAACCATGCCCCGCCACCAACTGACTGTTCTGCATCTCACGGATCAATTTTAATAGGTTAATTATTATTATATTTTTATTTTTATTTTAATATATTAATTAATATTGTTACTTTTTCTTGATATTATTATTTTAAATTTATAAATTATTTCTTTTAAGGTAAAAATGGTTAAGTTCAAGATTTAATAATGTAAAAATTTGTATAATATAATATATATTTATTTATTTCATTAACTTAAAATTATCTATAAAATTTTATAAATTTTGTTTATGTGAAATTTTATTGAATATTTCTAACTAAAATTACCAATTTCTATTCACCTAAAAGATTTCTAAATTTCTAAATATAAATTTGCCTAACCTTTCATCACAAGCATTACACATTCTTAAAAATGAAATTAAAGAAAAACAAAGCTAACTTCAATGTTTTTAAATGTCAAAACAAAACATAACTAACATAAATTATGTCTTAAATTACAAGTTTAACATTACACATTTATTAAATTATTGTTTTTAAGGCCACAACCTAGTGAAACACTAATTTGTTGTATGAGACCTCCTTGTTTGTGGGACAAGGGTCCCTCTATTTGCTTAGCAATTTGATTGCTATGAAGGTGTAGTCAATGGGTTGACAACTCGAATAATGAGGAGGTAAGTATCACACTCTCCCCAACCAGGTTCAAACCCCCAACAAGACATTAGCTTGTTGTGATAAAGCTACAAGGGTAGGCACCCCTCTTGAGTGGAACCCCATTGGGTGTGTCTTCAGACATCTGGACCCTTGCTAAGTCACAAGTTATAAGTATGTATGACAACCCACAACAATAGATGTGAAGGAGCATGGAAATTTAAAATGTGGCATTTACCATTAAAATTCCATATCTTCCATCACTTACATAATCCTAGACACACAAAGGTATATCCTTTCTAACACCCCTAAGAAGTATGATAAATAAGGTTTATCATTGTAACAAAGCATTATCCATTTAAGGCATTTGAATTAATACCAGCATAGATTAGCCATTGATTTGATTCAAACCAAAAGATGCATTTTTTTTAAAGGTGGATATATAATATTTTTATTATTAATATTTAATATTATTTATGACTGACATATAATATTTTTTATTATTTTTAATTTTGTTAGGAACGAACATTACAACATCTCCCACCTACAGGGTTTTAAAACCATGTGCAAGGCCTTCCTAAAAGCATGGGTTGTTTAGGAGGCCTTGCACATGGTCTTAAAACCATTTGCAAGGCCCTCCTAAACCATGTACAATAAAACCATGGGTTGTTTAGGAGGCCTTGCACATGGTTTTAAAACCATTTGCAAGGCCCTCCTAAACCATATACAATAAAACCATGTGTTGTTTAAGAGGCTTTAACCATTTTTTTATGGATAATTCAATTTTTTGTTTTGTTTTGTTAGGTAGGAACATTATAACATCTTCCCAATATTGTGTTGTTTTTGTGACAACCATTTTTTTCTCTATATTAGATTGTTTTTATGGTTAATATTTATTTTGATAGATAATTAAAAAATTTACAAACCTTACAACATCTCTTCCATACTCGACAATATATTTTTAACCAACATAATATCTACAAACCTTATAAGATCTAATTCAAATTGTGATCTTAATTCTAGAAAAACAAAGCCATAAACATTATAATAAATATGTTTTTAATACAATATATTTTTAACCAACATAATATCTACAAACCTTATAAGATCTAATTCAAATTGTGATCTTAATTCCAGAAAAACAAAGCCATAAACATTATAATAAATATGTTTTTAATACATTAAGGTGTATATTCTTACTAGATTTATCGTCCTAAGAATGGTATGCTCATTTTTTTTTTCAATGTGGTTCACGCGCCGGCTTGACCGACGGGCTACGTCCACGGAAATAAATCAAGCAGGCCCACCCGAAGGGGCCTCACACCTTCGGCACACTTCATGCCTAACCCCAATAGCGTCAATGAGGATTGAACCCGTGACCTCTATATCGAGAGGCCTAGCGACGGGTGCTCAACCAATTGAGCTAACTCTTGGGGCTAGAATGGTATGCTCATTATTTGCTCTTACTATACAATTATTTGTATTCCTTAATATTCTTATTATTTCAATGTTATTTGTGTTGTGTTGGTTGGCAAGGTGTTGAAATTGTTAAGTTTTGGGTCACTTAATAATTTGTGAAGAATATTTTCAATCAATGTAAAGAGATTAAGTTATTTTGGAGTCTAAAGTGGATCCACCAAATATTGGAAATAGAGATGGTTTGGTTATATAATTTTAATAATGATGTATATTATTTTTTTGGAAATGATTAAAACATTTTATAATAAAAAAAATTATTAAATAAAATTAGTAATTTTTTTAAAAAGAATTAAAAAGAGTAGAATTTATTAATTATAATAAAAATGAGACAATATTAATACAAATATTTTATTAAAATTTTTAAGTGTTTGGTAGTGTTTTGGGTCTCTTTCAGTTTGATAGTTTGTTTTGGTATGCTTGGACGAGTTCTGTTGATTGTTTTTGTCTATTGTTGTGAAGGCTCATTAGTTCTTTGTTTGGGTAGCTATGTTTAAAGGTGGTAGTTTTGCTGTTTTGGTATTGTATTTAAGTATTCCAGCTCCGCAAGGCTGATGGTTTTGAGAATGTACTTTTTTATTCTTAATCAAATAACAAAAGTATTTTTTTATCAAAAAAATGTTTTATTAAAATGTAGTATAATTAATTAATTAATTAAATATTAAACATTAAGTTTTATTTAATTTTTATATGTCATATAATTAGAAAAGCGAAAATTAATCAGCCTACAACAAAACAATGATTGATGAGGCAGGCTCATTGCTAGCCGTCTCAACACCTTGAGTTGAGATCCAATTGCCAACAATAAACCTCTCAACTGCCAACAATAAACCTGCTACACACTTTGAGTTGAGATCCAACTACCAACAATAAATCTAAAGCAACAATCATTACTTAAAAATTACCAATCAAAAAAACCATACAATCAAAATCACTTACCAAAAAACCACACAATCAGAATCACCTACTCCCTCCAAACTCAGAACCACTCACACATAGATATGTGTCCTTATCCAAAGAGACAAAGGGTGCATAGTCTTGTACTTAAAATATGGCTCCAACCATAGAGACAAAAAAAGAAAGTAAAGTGAAACATCCCTTTCAATCCTAAATATACGGCGGTAAATGGGGCAAAAATTAATCCATGTCCTGAATATTATTCCATATTTTTCCAATAATTATTGTTTTTAAATCTTCATGCATGCATGCCATGGATGGGCTTGTCGTATGTATGGGATACATGAATATGCATGAGCTGGAAAGAAGGAATGGGAATTCACGGGCCACTGGCGGGGTCCACCACGTGCTTGCCGCCGTTGACGTTGACGCCAACGAGGCGTGAGCATGCGGGACATGCGGACGGAAAAAGAGAGCGCCGTTAGGCATATTATACCCTTTTCCCGATATTATAAAATTTCTTAATTTAGAATAAGGACTATATGGGTCGGTACCTTGGTCAATTAAATTTTAGAAGATTATTTAATGGTGTTTTGCAATCTAGAAAATATTAATATTATAATATTATGGGTATTGATTATTAAGGCCCTCACATGCACGCACATGGTGCTACCAAATCATATCTCGTTGGGAGGCACAAATGGGGGGTTCTAAATTCTAATAATTGAAATTATCTATACTATAGTTCCAGACATTCACTATTTTAGGGTTTTGTCTTTATCCCCTCCAACCCCACCTAGGGATCAGACATTGGGTGTAGGAATGCCCTTTGTCTCATTGACTAGGATGCAAGAAGAAATTTTGGGTAGTTGAAAACAAAAGCACTGTAGCCATAGTTTTTATGGGATGACACGTGGACATTTTAGTTGATTCTGTGTGCTGGTAAGTTGATTGATGACACGTGGACATTTTAGTTGATTCTATGTGCTGGTAAGTTGATTGATGACACATGAACATTTTAGTTGATTCTATGTGCTTGTCAGTTTCTTGATTGATGATACGTGAAAAATTATAGTTATTCTTGGTTGGCAGGAATCTTTTGCTCATACCTTACTAAAGGTGGTGGGATAATGGTGAGCATGTGTGCCATAATATAAAAGAGGAGATGTAGTCTAGCCTAGATCTTAAAGGAGATGGTGCTCCATAAGTTTTATATGTTCATTATTTGTCACAATGATGGCTTATTAGCTATAAGGATGATATAAGGATGATTTATTAGCTACTTTTAGTAGATTTTTTTTAGTCACATTTATTGTGAACTAAATATGGTAGCTGACTATTTTTTCAAGTAGTCAACTGGGTATGGAAATGGGGTTATGGTATGGGAATTTTTCATCGAAATTCTAGAGTAGAAGTTGGACAGTTACGTTATATTTAGACTCTTTTTTTGTTATTGTTAGGGTCGGTGGTGACCTCTTTCAGCCAAATGTTGGCGAGTGTATCGAGTCCTTTTCACTTCCTTTGGACCTTTGTTTTTTGAGGGCTATGGTTGCTTTGGTTATTATGTCTTGGAGATCATTTTGATTATGATGGATGAAGGATGTTGTAATTATGAAACAACTTTCTAATATATAAAGTTGTGTTTTCAGTGTGGAAAAAAAAAAGACTCTCAAGACTCTAACCCTCAAACATACCAACATATGCAAAAATGAAGCTCTGTGTGGGCTAGGGAAAGGGAAAGGTCTTACCACGAGGACTTGTTAATATTTATATGGACATCTTAATGGGTAAAGAAGGAATTGCACATATGCCAAAATGAAGTTGCATGTAGGTGAGGGAAAGGAAATGCCTCACCATGAGGACTTCTTGATATGGGCATCTTAATGGGTAAAGAAGGAATTGCATATGAAAAATTTAGCTTCTTAATGGTAGGACTTGACAAGATTAGGTGAAGTATTCTTAGCAACTTCCCATCATCATTAACAAGTTGGGCTTAAGAGACAACTCCATAAGACATTTGACACATTAAAATCTAGTTGTGCATATATACTACAATTTGAGTGGGTTTAACGGTAATATGCATTTCCTTCTTGGAGGTCATAGGAAAGGGGAGTAAGGTATTCCACAAACTAAGCAATGGAAACGGTGCATAGAGAGGGTCCATTGTCCTACAAGCAAGCATGTATTTTATGTCAATTTGATATTTAGCTAGGTTGTGACCTTAAAATTAGATTATTATTATTATTATTATGTATACCTACCACAACATCCGATGTACTCATGCTTTAGTAACTTACATGTGCACTTCAATGGTTTGTGCACACACACTTTAGCAATTTACACATACACCTAAGTGGCTTCTATACACACTCAATAGTCCACACGTGCACTAGGAATATTAGCCATTGTAAGGATTGCTACACATGCATACTAACAAAAACATGTGGCATGCCAAGTAATAAATAATAACGTTGAGCTACAAAATCAAATCACCTTCTACAACATAACAATCATTACCGTCACTAAAATATAATCATATGTAAACAATGTAGCTTAGAGCAAATAGTTAGATATTCTCTTTGGTATGTCACAATCTCTTTCATAGTATAGTGTACATGACAATTTGCAAATAATACAACATTATTGTGTTTTAAAATGCTTGGTGTGTTCATGAGTTGTTTCATTTAAATCCATGATTTCACACCTATACCTGAATTAGTGCAACTTATATAAGGTGTCCACCAATTAGCTTCTTTAACCTAATGATTCCTACTATGACTCTACTTAGAGAATCCTCAAAGTGACAGGCCCAACAAATTTCAATCTTAAAAAATAGAGACAAATTATATTGGAAGTATTCCTCTTGAAAGAGCATTGTAAGATTAACAAGATTAAGAATGTAGTTAAGTTGGGTTGCAATTTAACCACGGGTTAATGGGAATCTACCACAAACAGTCGTAAATTTAACTCTAAATGCATTCCTTGTTGAATTTTATACCAAGGAAGTGTTCCTTGGTTACTTTGTGCCTAAGTCACTAAAAGGGAAAAAGTGACATGACCCCTGTATTAATTACTTGAGATGAGAGATTAATTCACTTTAGAGTCATAAAGTGACTTTTTAATAAATATAAGTGGAAGTTGAAATGAAATTATTTAATGGAGAGAAAAGTGATTTTTCTCATCCATTGATGTGAGAACACTAGACTGAATGTGGGCCCTTGATCTAGTGACTATTCAACTGCCCCAGAAGAGGAAATGAAAAGACAACGGAAAAATGATAAAGAGGCACTTCATTCCTCATTTTTACTCACCAAGAGAGTTGGAGAGGAGGTCAAGTTCATGAGAAGTAAAGTCGAGTTTAAGAGAAAGAGATAGCACAAATTCCAAGAGATGAGATAGATGGCGTGATTCCCAAGACATTTCCATACAACATCATGGCTAACAAGTTTTCTTGAGTAAGACTAGCACATAATTTGAGGAGAAGTACCGCTAAGTCTTCTTCTTGTTGTTAGCACAAAATTCAAGTTGGGCACAAAATTCGAGGAGTGCATTGTGCCTCGAATTTTGAGGAGAACATCACAACATTTAATGTTGTCTATACTGCATTTATTGCAGCAGTTTCGTATAGTTGTTTGTTGTAGCTAAGAGGGAATGGATTTTGAGGCAAAGTAGTGCACACAATTCGAGGAGTTTTCTACCATAGTAGTGGGCACAAATTCCAAGGTGAAGACTGTATTGTCATGTGTGAAGCAGTCCGTACAATATAGAGAATTCAACATGAAGTTCAGAGGCAGTTGAGTGCATTGAAATCAAGGTAGTCCTGCACTATTTTAGAAGTTAAATTTTGTCTTCAGGGTTGAGATAAGTTGTCATTAGTTGTTGTACCTTATTACTATTGTACCATTTTTGAAGAATAAAAATAAAGACTCCTCTCTCTCATAAGTTCCCCCCCTAAGAGGTTTTTCCTGGGCTAGTTGGCCAAAAATCTGAGTCTGAAAATTTTCATGTGTGACTGATATTTAGTTCTAGTCTTAGTAATGTGGTAGATATCTTCAAGTGCTTTTAATTCTGAGTTGTTTATGAGTAAATAATTCATTTGCAAACTGTATGATGAATGATTTTATGTATTAAACAATGTATTAGTGAAATTAGAAGTAAGAGTTCAAGATTTAGCACAATTCTACATGGTATCAGAGCTTGGTCAAGTAAAGAGGGGCTTAATTCACAGGCAGTGATTTTCAGACTTCAGAGGGAGTTTTCTTTTGTTCATCAGAGGCATATTTGTACTTACATCTTCAGTGATATGGATACCAGTTTAAGGTTGTGGGACAAGCTCGACAGGGCATCCAACTTTATTCCTTAGGAAACAAGGATTGTACTTTTTCTGTTGGAGAATGAGTTGTGGGATCAAGAAGTGAACAACACTCAAGCAAATCCAATGCGGGTACCCACTTCTATTGATGCAGCAGCACTGACATCCTTCAATAAGAAGGACATCAAGGAAAAGAGGATCAACCTTGATGTGGTAAAGGACCATGTGATCCCACATGTGTCTAGTAAGGACCACATTTACCAAATGTGGGATGCCTTAACCAATTTGTACCAGATTTCGAATGAAAATAAAAATATAGTACTAAGAGATAAGTTAAAGAGCATAAGGATGGCTACATCTAAAAATGTTGCTTCCTACATTACCAATATCACTCAGGTGAGGGATGAGCTTAGTGTAGTTGGAAAGAAGGTTGAGGGTAGTGAGCTAGTGTGGACGACCTTGAATGACATGACTAATCCATGGGTTGTTTTCATGGAGACCATCATATCTAGAGAGAACATGCCTTCTTTGGACCGTCTTTGGGACAAATTCATTCAAGAGGAGGCACAAAGAAGTTATCTGCAGGATAGCTCATCAAACAGTAAGGATGTGTAAATTTTCCTTCAAAGCTCAAACTAGGGCTAAAACAATATGTTTAAATTTAACTGAAATAACCACACATGAACTTCTTTATAGTATGCAGCAAAATATAAAACTGAGAAACATTCACAACATCACATCACAATATAGACACTATTATTTTGGGTATGGAAACCCCCAGAAAAACCCAAAGACGGGAAGACCGGTGCAACAGTAATATATGAATTTTATTATTGAGAAAATATGGAACTTTTACAATCAACAGTCTAATCACCCAACCTAGAAAAATAACACCTCAATAGAATCACTAGACAAACCCCAGCACAACCATCACACCCTCAGCATGATTGTACGACCACTGGGTCAGCAGTACGACCTCCCACACGTGGTTGTACGAATCTGTATGGCTGTACGACTGATGTACAGATTTCGTACAATCTTGTACGTATGTTATACACATATCGTATGGTTATATGTATGGTTGTCCTCTGTAGCTTCCTGCTTGCCCGATCTGTACGAAACTCTTCCCACCTGGAACGTCGGTGACTTTGTTGGTTAGATCCTCCGTCCTCTCTGCAAAATCCTTCGTCTGACTTTCTCTATCTGTCTGTATCCTATTTATGTACGTGTTTTCTCCACCAAATCTCCTTTTAACTTTATTGGCTAAGCGAAACCCTAACTCTCACTATTGATCTATGAATGAGATCCTCCAGTGAGAGTTAATGGCCAAGATTAGATTAGTCATTCACTTAAATATTTCACTTTTCACTTTAATAAAGTGAATCCATTAAAGTCAAAATTAAATTAGAATAATTAAAGTATCTTCCTAAGTTAAAACTTAGGAAAATTACTTTAATAGATTTAGCTTCCAGTTTAATGTCTCTCTAGCATGCAAGGACACATGCAATGCTAGAATACCTTCCTTGTTGCTTCTTTTTAACACTCCCTCTCAACAAGGAAGGGATTCAAGAGCAACCCCAACTTATCCCTGAACTTCACAAAACTGTGTATGCAAAGTGCCTTGGTGAAAATGTTTGCCACCTGCTCATCTGTTTATATGTACTCCAACCGAATGGTTCCTCTCTGAACACAATCTCTCAAGAAGTGGTACATGGTGTCTATGTGTTTTCTCTGATCATGGAACATTGGATTTTCAAATAGCCTGATGCCACTTTGATTATCACAGTGAACTACTGTAGCCTCTAGATCACACTCAAACAACCCGGAAAGCCTATTAGAGAGAATTTGAGGTCAAAAATGGGCCTCAAAAGGACCAAAATGTACTATAAAAATCAACCAATTACATTATAGTAGATGACATCATCCCCCATGGTTGAGGTGGCATTGCATGAGTTAAGAATGCTTATTTGTCACATTTTCTATGGTGGATGAAAACCCATACTTAACCAAGGTAGTGGTACAAGTACTTTTAAATCATAAAGTAAAGTAATCACAATAAAAGTCATTTCATACTTTCTCATAATAATATTATTGTTATTTTCAAGTAAGTACTCACAATTCACTTTCTCATAAAATAATATTATTGTCATTTTCAAGTAAAGTACTCATAATTCATAAAAATGTATTTTCACATTTTTTTTTCTTTTCACATTTTTTTATAAAATAATATATTGTCATTTTCATGTTTTTTAATTTTAAATTATATATTCACTCAATTTTATCTAATATCATAATGTCAAACTAATATATATATATATAATCTTGTACTTTTAAAATAAATTAAATTCATGAATAATATTTATATAAAAAAAATATGTTAGTTATAAATATAAATTGAACTCATGAATAATATTAATATGAAAGATCTAATGAGTTATATCTCTCTCTCTCTCTCTCTCTCTCTCTCTCTCTCTCTCTCTATATATATATATATTGAATCATACGCATTCATTTATATCATGTTTGAATGTATAAAACAACATGTTGATATAATAAATGTTTAGATGATTATAACTTTATTATGAATTTTTTTTTGACAAAAAAAAATATTATAATTTTTTAATAGTTAATTTAATAGAATAATATGCAAATTATGTTGTTATAACTTGTTAAATATTAATTAATAATAATATCATTATGATAATAATTATAATAAATGTTATTATGTTAGTTTTAATAATAAAAATATTTTAAAATTTTAATGATTAATAAAATTAATTAAGCCATTTATATTTAAATTGAAATTATAACATAATGTGTAAAACTGTATTATGACGCATTTTTTAACAAATTCGTAACATTGATTTTTTACATGTATATTTTGTATTTATAATTTTTTTAGTTGTAAGGAGTGGAAATAATTTTCTTAAATAAGTATTTATATTATAAAAATATTTTCAAAATGTTTAAATATTTTTTTAATAATTTATTTTTGTGTATAAAAAATATTAGAATAATTTATGCTTCAACTAATAAATTAAAAGAATTTATGCACCACCATTCACTTATTAAGTTAATATGATATATTATTTATTCACAACTTTTTTATTACTAAAAATTAATATACATTAAAATTAACTAATAAATTATAAGAATTTATACACCAGTGTTGACTTAATTAGTTAATAGGATATATTATTTACTCGTAACTTTTTTATTGCTAAAAAACAATATACATAACTTTTTTATTGCTAAAAAACAATATACATTAAAATTTTATATACTAATATGACATATTTTCATAATGTATAAATATTTTTTTTTAAATAAATTAAGTCTTATATTATTTTCTATAAGAGATTTAACTATAACATTCATTTACAATAAAATGAATATATCAAAAATAATTATGATTTTGATATTAATTTATTCTAATAATGCAATAAATATTATAATAATATTGTTAAATTTTTACATGTAAATAAATAACAATTAAATCACATTAAAATTAAATTGATGAGCAATGTACTAAATATAAAAAGTCAACATAAATTTAAAAAAAAACTCCTAAAAATATTTTTTTTTTAATTTCATTTATAAGTTCAAGACAAATAAATGCTAAAGGACAATAAAATTTTGGGAATTTACAATGAATCTTAGTCACATCATTGTAGAGTTATTTTATTAATTTTTTTATAGTCAATTTAGAAAAGTAACTCAGCCATGGTTATTTATATTGTGCATAAAAAGTAGTGTAGGATGTGTGTTGTCATATATAACTACCCCATAAAACCCCTAACTCATAATATTTTAATATATCTTATATTGTTGTAGTACATCTCTTAGGAGGCTCATT
Organism: Pseudotsuga menziesii; assembly: GCA_001517045.1. Classification (NCBI taxonomy): domain Eukaryota; kingdom Viridiplantae; phylum Streptophyta; class Pinopsida; order Pinales; family Pinaceae; genus Pseudotsuga; species Pseudotsuga menziesii. The sequence continues at coordinate 319,141 of LPNX010176653.1, read as the reverse complement.
TTTTACCTCAAATTCTCTCTAATTAGTAACTTCCTCAACCACATACCCTCATAAGCAGCCATGCTGGCTGCCATGTACTCGGCCTCTGCTAAGATCAATGCAACTGACTTATGCTTCATGCTGAACCAAGACACAACCCTTGATCCAATGTTGAAACAACAACCTGAAGTACTCTTCCTGTCCTCTACACATCCTGCCCAGTCAACATTTGTGAAGCCTGCTAACTGTATTCTCCCCCTGTGCTCATAAACCAATCCATACTCCATTGTACATCTAATGTAGTGAAGTATGTGTTTCGAAGTAGTCCAATGCATAGTGGAAAAAATTGACATCAGAAAAAAATCGGCGAGGGTCCAGAAAACATCTTCTTGGTAACATCGGCAAAAAAACGACAAAAATCGGAAAACTGCGAGAAGCATTAAAAAATACAAATTTTGTACTTTAATATGGTCAACATTTTCTAACAGATTTTTTCCCTTATGTGCTAATTTTTTCCGATTTTTACCAATTTTTTCCCGATTTTTCCCGATTTTTTCAGATGTATGATTTTTTGAAAAATCGCGATTTTTTCGAGCCAAAAAATCGACAGCAAAAAAAAATTGCGATTTTTCGGCAATTTTTCCACTATGGTCCAATGCACTCTCCAAGGGTCTACCATCAAATGGCTCAAAGAGTTGACTACAAAGCTGATGTCTAGACATGTGTTGACCAGATAAATAAGCGATCTAATAAGTTGATGATACAAGGTAGGATCAAATCCATCTGATCCTGATGCATCAATCTGCCTCTGGTTGAAAACTAGAGGTATGGCCATAGGCTTATAGTCCTCCATCATGAATCTCTTCAAGATCTCTACTGCATACTTCCCCTATCCAATGAAGAAGCATCCATCTCTGTACCAAACCTCCAAGCCCAGAAAGTAATGCATCAACCCAAGGTATTTCATCTCAAACTCAACTGCAAGGTTGGAATTGCAGTCGTCAATCAGCCTCTCGTCTCCTATAAGAAAGACATCGTCTACATATAAGACCAGTATGAGAGGCACCTCACCTGTCAAGAAGTATAGGTTGTGGTCAGCCGCACTCCACTGAAATCCCATATCCCGTAGATAGTTTTCTATCCCCGAGTACCATGCTCGAGGTGCTTGCTTGATCCCATAAAGAGCTCTATGCATCCTGCATACATGCGTCTCCATGTTCTCCAAATAAAACCCCTTTGGCTGCTCAATATATACCTCATCCTCTATCACTCTGTTGAGGAAGGAAGTCTTGACATCTATCTGATGGACTCGCCAACCCATCTCTGCTGCTAAAGAGATAATGGTCTAAATAGAAGAATACTTGGCTACAGGGGAAAAGGTCTCCTCATAGTCAATACCCTTCGTTTTTGAAAACCCCTTAGCCATGAAGCACGCCTTATACTTCTCCATGCTTCCGTCTGCTACACGCTTCATCTTCTAGATCCATCTGGATCCCACCACCATTTTACCTTTGGGTATTGTCACAACCTCCCATACCTAGTTTTTCATGATGGAGTCATACTCCTCAACCATAGCCTCCTGCCACACATCATGTTGTGCAACCTCCTCAAAGCTAGAAGGTTCATAGTTAATCAACTCTGTCATCAGTGCCATATAACCGAGTCTCACTTGTGGTTTGATCCACCTCATGGAGCTCTGTGGAGGATCAACCTTCCTGGAATCCTGAACTGTGGACCTAAACCACTCAAGCCTTGGCGTAGTGTCTTCCTGCTAGGACTGCTAGATATCCCTCTCCTGCTACAACTAATCCTCCAAGTCAATGACTAAAGGATCCTATCCACCTAACTCCATCTGACTACCAAAACCTGTGCCCTATGTCTATACATGTACCTATACATTTGTCTACTCCAACTTGACCCCCGAAACCTATGTTGGTAGTTTCTCTACTGTAAGTCCATAGATCTCTGCAAGGCCCTGTCATCATCAAATTGGACATCCCTGCTCACAATGATCCTCTTGCAATCAAGAATGTATACTATGTCTACCTTCGAAGTCTCATTGTATCCAACAAGTAACCCCTTCTCTCCAGAAGGGTCTAGCTTCTTCCTAGTGTCAAAATGAACATGACAATAGAAGACACTCCCAAATATGTGAATGTGACTCACATCTGGTCGACTGCCTGTGAATACCTTTTCGAGTGTCTTCCTCCCCAAATATGTATGGGGACACCTGTTTTGAATGTATACTACAGTCCTATATGCTTCGACCCAAAGGAATAGTGGTAATCCTTGATCAAATAGCATGGCCTTGGATGCTCCTACCATAGACATGTTCTTCTGCTCTACTACTCCATTTTGATGTGGGGTATGAGGAACAGTGTGCTCCTTCTTGATCCCCTCTGCCGAACAATACTCCAAGGACTCATTGGAGGTGTACTCTCCCCCATTGTCCATTCTCAAGACACGGATCTTCCTTCCTGTTTGAATCTCAACTAGAGTCTTGAACTTCTGAAACCTCTCAAAGACCTCTGACTTGGCCTTCATGAAATATATCTAGGTCTTCCTGGCCATCAATGAAGGTCATGCAATAACTGTAACCACTGAAAGAATGGACACTCATAGGTCTGCAAACATTAGAATGCACTAAGTCCAAGGGCTCCTTAGACTTGTGCTCACTATGTGGGAAAGGCTTCCTGATGTTCTTCTCCAAAGCACAACCCTTGCAGTGGTTATGCTTCTCCTCGTGTACCCGAGGAAATCCAATGACAGCCAGCCTCAAGTGCCTCAGTGCTCCATTGTGTAAGTGTGCCATCCTCCTATGCAACAACTCACCTTGACTGTTGTTGCTGTTGACTAGAGCCTTTGCAGGCTCAAAGTGTAGTCTATACACTTTCCCGCTCCCAATCCCAATCACACAATCCATGCTCCTATATGACCCCTTGGGCCTGATAGACACTCTATGGTCTTGGAATTTCAACTAAAATCCCTTGTCCTCCAGAGTGGAGACTAGTATGAGGATCTTGGTCAACCCTGGAACATATAACACATCATCAAATCTAAGGGGTTTTCCAGACTCCCTATGAAATGAAATAGTGTCAATTCCTTGCGCCTGATACTACGCATCATCACCCAACTCAACATGGATACTTGTTCCACCCTCTGGCAAGTCCTTGAAGAATATCCTCTATCCAGTCATATGACTAGATGCTCCATTGTCGATGTACCAAATACTGCTACTTGTGGTGCTTTCCATGAAATCTATCAAGCAAAACTCCTCATCAAATTTCTTACTGAAATCCTCCACCTCTACAGATCCTACTATCTGAGTGTTGCTCTTCTTCTTCCTGTCTAGGAACTGGGAGGAAAAGTGTCCCTGCTTTTGGCATATAAAACACTTGACTTTTGACATGTCAAGGTTCTTCTTACCACCCTTCTGGATGTTCTTGATCCTTGACCCATGTGGGTCTCCTCCTATACAAATTCATCCCATAATCTCTTCCAATTAGGGTGATTCTCCCTAGCCACAACATCTTTGACAAAGGTGTCCCGTGGTTTAGAGAAGCCATTGAGGGCTATCTGAACTAGCTCCTCGTCCTCAGTCTTAGATCCAACAACTCCAAGCTCATCCTTTATCTGTGTGAACCTTGTGAGATAAGGCACCATTCCTTCTCCCTTGTCCATCTTGATGTTGCACATCCTCTCTTGCAGCACCATCTTCTATTTTTCATTCTTGCTCTAGTACAGACTTTCCAAATCCGTCCACATATCTTATGTGGTCTTCTTCCTGGAAAGGTGAGGGACTATGTGGTCCTTCACCCCATCCAAGATGATCAACATGGATCTGGAATCAATCTTCTTCCAAGCTACCAAATCTTTTGGATCTGTGGGTGAAACCTTCATGGATTCAATGTGATCCTTTGCATCACTGACATCTAGGATCCTTGCGATCCTTTATTTCCATATAGTAAAGTTTTGAGCACCTTGAAGTCTATCCTCAACTCTCAACGACACGACCATACTGAAGTGTGCCTGAAAAACCCTCGATCTGCAATCTAGTTTTGTGTCTTCAAATAGATCTGCCCCTGATCTATCACTGTTGTTGAAAATCTCTTAGATTTAGCTCACTGGAGCTCTGATACCATGTAAATTTTCCTTCAAAGCTCAAAGTAGGGCTAAAATAATATATTTAAATTTAACGGAAATAACCACACATGAACTTCTTTATAGTATGCAATGGAATATAAAACTAAGAAACATTCACAACATCACATCATAATATAGACACTATTATTTTGGGTCTGGAAACCCCTGGAATAACTAAAGATGGGAAAATTGGTGTAGCAGTCATATATGAATTTTATTATTTAATCCATTAAATTCAAAATCAAAAGTGAATCCATTAAATTCAAAATCAAATTAAAATAATTAAAGTATTTTCCTAAGTTAAAAATTAGAAAATTACTTTAATAGATTTAGCTTCCAGTTTAATGTATTTTTGGCATGCAAGTACACAGAAAATGCTAGAATACCTTCCTTGTTGTTGCTTTTTAACAATATGAAGAGGAGAATGTTGCCTTGTCAGCTAAAGGCAAGGAGTCCAAGAAGGGCCCTAAGGGAGGGGCTAAGCAACAAAGAGGTGAATAGGACTTGAGAAGAATCAAGTGTTATGCATGCAATGAGTTTGGCCATTATGTTGGCTAATGTCCTAATAAGTAGAGGGGAAAGCATGAGAAGGAGGAACAAGTTACAGCTACACCTGAGATATAGAGTTACGGTGCAAAGTTTGAGAAAGATTTTTCTCTTGTCTTATTTGTGTCAAGTTATGAAAGTAATCAACATAAGGTTGAGGTTGATGAGAGATGGATAGTTAACAGTGGGCATCGTAGCCACAGGGTAGGGATGTGAGATGCATTCCTCACTTTAAAGATAGTTCCAAAGCAACTTGTTCAAGATGGAGAGGGCACAATGTATGCAATCAGAGGAGTGGGATGAGTACGATTCCAACTAGAGTTTGGAGAGATTTTGGAGGTATCAATATTTTTTTATGTTCCAAGGTTGAGAGATATGAAGCTCTCTATTTGAGACTTGGAAGGATATGCATTAGTGTTCAAGCGTGAACACATATTTATTTATGTAGTGGGAGTGGATTTGGTTGATCCTATGTTAATAGGTCATCGGAGAGATAGTGAGTATGTAGTGTGGGGGAATCCTACATTAGGAGGATCTAGGTGGATAACAGGTCCTGAGTCTAAGACAGGAAAAGAGCGACAAGCTCCAAGGATTGATGTGGCACTGAGTAGTTAGTCCTTAATTCATAGGGGAGAGTGAGATGTTCCAAATATTGAAGTGGTACCGAGTATTTAGTCTTCAAGTTAGGGGAGTAAGCAAGAGGCTACTTCTTCCAGTGCTGGCAAGAGGGTTAGATGGTATGCCACTTCGTTGATGGATGAGTGAGATGATATTTCATGACATGTGGCATCATTGCAGAGTGCAGGATCTGTAGAGGGATGGATTCCAGAGATAGGGGTAGCTTCTACAACTGCTAGTGTGATACTAGAGTGTGATTATGGTGGAGGACAAGCTATAAGGACATCCCACGCAAAGCGGAAGTGGTGAGTGTTGTAGCTCAGGATCTCCTTCATGCGATGATGCATAACATAAAGGGACATTAAAATTTACCTTTCTAGAGAGGAGTTTAGAAAAGGTGGGAATTTTTTACATTGTGTGAGAAGCACATGATCAGGTTACCATCTTTGGTGAAGAAGTCGTTTATCTTCTTCAGGGATAAATTGGGAGAGAGGGAGAACACTTTCCTTGGTAAGAGGGAGTATTGAATTTTATACCAAGGAAGTGTTCTCCTAGTGACTTTGTGCCTAAGTCACTAAAAGGGGAAAGTGGCATGACCCTTATATTAATTACTTAAGATGAGTAATTAATTCACTTTAGAGTCATAAAGTGAATTTTCAATAAATTTAAGTGGACTTTGAAATGAAATTATTTAATGGAGAGAAAAGTGTTTTTTCCCATCCATTGATGTGACAACACTAAATTAAAAGTGGTTCCATGATCTAGTGGTTTTTAAACTACCCTAAAAGAGGAAATGAAAAGACAACGAAAAAATGATAAAGAGGCACTTCATTCCTCATGTTCACTCACCGAGAGAGTTGGAGAGGAGGTCGAGTTCATGAGAAGTGAAGTCTAGTTTGAAAGAGAGAGAGAAAAAATTCCAGGAGTTGAGATAGATGACACAATTCCAAGACAGTTTTGTACAACAACATGATTGGCATGTCTTCTTGAGTATGACTAGCATAAAATTTGAGGAGAAGTACATGAGCATGACTGGCATGTTTTCTTGAGTATGATTGGCATTGAGATGGTGTTTTCACTAGAATTAAAATGCCTTGTCCAAATGAGTTTCTATGGAGAGCGTCTCACCATCCACTCGCTCTGTTTAAGAAATCCTCCCATAGGTTAAATACTATTAGGTTGTGTTGTTCAACAATTTGTAAGTGATTATTACCTTCCAATTCTCTAGATTTATAAGGAGGATCATGCATATGATGGACCTTGTTCATGAAGAAATGGATATTTTTTATATAGATTTAGGAGAATCAATAATTGGTCAGGATAACCTGGGAAAGAGCTAGGTTCAAATCCTAATGGTTGCTGGAATAAACCCTAGGCTAATGTCAATAGCCCGCCAGCCAACAACTATTAAGGAATTCATGACTTAGCAACGGTCGAGACATTTGAAGGCACACCTAAGATGGGATCTCTCTCAAGGGGAGGATTTATCCTTCTAGCCTTATCACAACAGGTCGATGTCTCATTGAGGAATTGAAATCAAGTGGGGAGAGCACAAAACTTACCTCCTCATAATTTGAGATCTTGACATGAAGCAATGGATTTTATAATTCATATGATTTCTTTGTGAAGAAGACTCCTCTATAGGTATGTTTATGAAGCTTTGGAACTTAGAATATCACTTGTTTGAAGGAATCACTTGTTCCAATGTGGATAAGACTGTTGAGTCTACCTTTGAGATATAACAAGTTATACAACTTGACGAGAACCCAACATTGTTCTCATTTTTTGGAAGTCAATTTTAATCATTGTTTTTACCTCCATTCAAAAAGTGTGTATATTGGTAGCACCAATTTTCATTTTGAGCCATTTTGGTGATTTTGAAATTTATTGGTGATAAGGAAACTTTAATTTTTCATTTTGAACCCTCCTTTTGTGATTTTGAAATTTCTAGGTTATAAGAAAACTATAATTTTTATTTACAAAATCATTTTTTCAAATTTTACTAAAAATATATACATTTATGAGCTAGCTATAATGAAAAAATGTATATATTCTTCATTTTTTATTATCAACTTTTAGAAGCTAATTACATGGATATATATATTTCATAAGTTTTGTTTTTTTTCCTTAAATTATTCATTTTTATAAGCAAATTTGTTAAAAAAACGCTATTTATGAAATTAATTTTTTTACAGATTTTTAAAATAAAATTGACAAGCAAAACCTAAAAAAACAAACAAACCAACTTTATAACAAACTTTAAAATTTAAAACTAATTTTAAATTCTAAAAATTAAAATTAAAAAAAAAAACAAAAACAAAATAAAACACAAATTTAAAATTTAAAAAAAAAAATAAGAACAAAACAAAAAGAAAACTAAAAGCTAAAAAATTAAAAAAAAAACCTACCCCTCTACCCTTCTACCCCCTCCCTATCCCATGCCAGCCCTCCACTCCCTCCCCTCCCTATCCCTCGCCTCTCTTCACACAACCCCCTAGCGGCCATTCGTGATTCTCATAATCGCCTCGCCGTTAGCCCGCCCTCACCTCCCCCTCCGCCCCTCTACCCTTCCCCCTTCCACTTCGTTCCCCTCCCCCTCCCTCTCCTCCAGTCTGGTGCCCCACTCTCTCCCCTCCGCCCTCCCCCTGCCCACCCCTTTCCCCTGCACCTTTCGAAAGCCAAAGACCGGTTCACTATGATGTTGCATACTAATAATATCACACCAATCTTCTGAATGTATTCAAAGATGAAATCACTTGAGGGAAATGATCTCAACAATCAAGGAGATGATGATAATAACATGGATTACTTATATGAATGGAGATTGATGGGTGTAGTGAAGTGTGATTCCTCCAATGTAATCCTATTGTGATGCTTTTCTCTTACTTGGTCCAACTCATCTTCTTTTAAGATTGATGGAGATAGTTGGAGAAGGTTGCAAGTAGTTTATAGTGTTACAACCGAGCCAAAAGTGTTTGAAAACTTCCATCACTTTTCAAAATTTGAAAGTTATCATGGGTTAAAAAATCAAAGTATTTGATAGTGAAAAAATAAGACACTGATATAGTATAACTAGAAGTAATCTTGTTAATTTTGCAAATAAAATTATAATATAATTGATATAAGAAACATCCCCTACAAACTAATGAAAGTAGTATGCATTACGCTGAGATAAATCAGAAACGAAAGTTAGCAAATACAAAAACATTGTGAATCGAACAATGGATTAATGTAATCTTAGTGGCATGCTAGTGATTATAAAAATGTGAATATGGCCAAAGTGTTGATAAGTTCATCTTATGAGACATGGAGAACTAAAAATTGATAATAATTATAGGTATATAACTTTATACCCTTAGATGATGTGGAATTAATTACCAATTCATGGATAAACTTTTGATTTTGGTTTTTAATTCTTAAAATTCTTTGTTATACTTTTGATTTTGGTTTTTAATTCTTAAAATTCTTTGTTACAGTGACTTGTGAAGTTTATTATGCCTAGATTAAGATGTTTTAAAGACAAGTGTATATCAAAAATACATTCCCACGAAAGTATATTATAACTTTACTTGTAACTTTGGAAGAAATTGAAAAACCAAAAAGGAATGACAAGAAACAAGAAACATGAATGTGTGAAACTAAGTTTCATTTAAATAAATTAGTACATACATTCTGAGAATGTTGATTGTGGAATAAATGAATATGATGTGACAATGTATTGTGGAATAAATGAATACATTGTGAGAATGTTGTTTGTGGAATAAATGAATATATTGTGAGAATGTTGCTTGTGGAATATGCACATTTATGAAAAATGATATTTTCATACATGATTAATAAGAAATGCAAAGACTAGTAGTTTTTCCTATGCAAATAAATAATGTGATTTAAATGAAATTGGGTAAGAAATACCTTCATCCTTGTTTTAAATATTTTAATTGATATGTTAGGATAACATTGGAATGTATTATGAGATTGATACCTCGACAATAATGTATTAAAAGTAGAGCACCTCGGGGATTATAAAGAATTGGGAGGCATTCAAAATAGAATAAAAAAAAAAGTATGTCATGATGCATTGGTAAGGGATAATAACCTAAGGAAATGGGTTTTTTACTCTTATTATAAAAAAACGTCATAATTTGAAATTATAATATTTTGAACTCAATATAAGGAAAACATTGCTTAAACATGAAATCATATAGATGATTTGAACTTATACTTGACATCTTGAAATAAATATAAGCTTATACTAGAAATGTATTCATAAAATAGAATGTCATAAGATGATTTTCAGAGAGAACTGTAACAGTGAAAGGAGTAACATGAAAAATGAAATTGTGAAATTGTGATAAGTTTTAGGGTACAAATGTATACCAGTAGTTTGAGAATGTTGGGCGCATGAAATGCAAAGAAAAATAATATTTTTCTGCATAGCAACTTACAAAAAATAGTAATGAGTTATAGTTGATATAATTCAATGTCTGAAAGCATTGTTTATTTGAATGCCAATTGGAATAAAATTATGAATATGATGAATTGTGGACTGATACCTTGAATGGTGAATAGTCATGAAGAATGTACATATAATTGCTAAATAGTTAAGATTACAGTCGATAAGACTAACAACTAGAAATAGTTGTGAGCTTATTTCTTTTGGCAATAGATTGACTATATGTTTTGATCATCTTTCAATAAGTGCAGGCAAAATGACTTGGAAATGGTGGTGAAAATAAGTTTAGAGTGAATCCCAAGGTCCTAATACTATGGAAAGTCAAATGAATGGGGAAAAACCTCATATTCTAGCTTCTATAAGAAACTAAGTTGCAAACAGATTTGAAGAAACATAACCATTTCCCCCTTAACTCTACAAAGAAAAGAAGAACTGTGTGAAAATAAGTGTAGAGGGAGGTATTGTTGGATACAATGACTTGAAAAACAATTACAAGCTCAATGTGATTTTGTGCAAAAATGCCCCATGGCCATAGGGCGGTTGGTGAAAATATTGGCTTGAAGTGCATGTGATTTAGCAAGAATTGCATGAATACATAATCCAAAAGAGCTGGTAAAAAAGACTTAACTGTATTGTAACAGAGACTAGAAATTTCTCTTTTTGGTATTCACTATTGGATGACTAAAATATGTCATAGGTGAATGACGCACGGTTTGTAAGACCTTTAGGATCGATTTCTCTATGCACACATAGACACTTTGAAGAGGACTTGTCAGGAATTAGGGTTTCCATGAAAGATCCTAAGTGTTATGTGAGGGTTAGAATGAGAAATGTCTTAGCTTGATGGACACATTGAATAGCACTAGAAGAAGGCATGCCTAAGATATTTTATAGAAGAGAATGGGTACCATCCTCGTGTTGGGTGAGGCATGCACACCATTATGAACACTATATGTGTTAGGTGTAGACGAAATTCCAAGAAAAGTTGAAGACTTCATACACATGTACTTAAGAAGTACTTTTGAGAGTAAAATATGTGAAAGAAGTAACCTTGGGTTGAATGGAAATTAAATCTATTATAGCTTGAGGAGATAAACCAATCATACACAAGGTAAGTGTTTGGTTTTGGAAAGTATGTTGATTTGGATGAAAAGCATTGTATATGTTATTAAAATTATGAATGGGACATATTTGCTTATGATGGAATAATTAATTCAAAATGTTGAAAAAAAATAATCCACTTACAATCATATAAGATTTTACTATGAGATCGAACCATCATCCAACAAGATGTGATGGAATTGCATGGTAAAATAACGGAACCATCATCCAACAAGATGTGATGGAATTGCATGGTAAAATAAAGGAACCAATGTGATGTAAAGTTTGGAATTTTTTGTTCTAAATTTAATTATAATTTGTATAAAATATGTAAATTTCATGATGTTAGAAAATATTGCATGCATTTAGAAATTTAGATATTGTTTTAGAAATAAGTTGTTGTATTATGAAATTATTGGCCACATTTGCAATAATAGGCTGTAATGAATGGGGTTGTTTGCCAAAAAAAATACACACACGTATGATATGTATAAGAGGTTGAAAGGGAATATTTGACATATCCACCTAGTTTTGAGAGTTAAAGAAACTATACAAAATTATACAAAATTACTACTAGGTGGCAAAGACAAAAGTATGAACTGTAACCATCAAGTGAAATTTGTAAAAAGAAATCTATTGCAGCACCTCCAAAAGAATGAGGATAATTTCCTTGGAGATAAGTAAAAGGTCAAAAGTAATTTTTAATTACATGCATAATTTTATTTTTGGAATTATAACCAGTTAAGTTTTTGTTTCCAAACTAACAACATTGCAGTTACATTAAACGACATTGGTGATAAACCGTGATCACAGGAGTGCAATCATGAGAGATGCATGTGATGAATTAGTTCCATGTAGAATTTGTTATGACATGTTACTACATAAAAGGAGAAACATCTAGAAAGGTGTCTATTTTAAGAGGGAGAGGATATAATTTCCCAATTTTACCCCTAAGTTTATTTGATCAATTATTTGATATTGTAAGTAAAAATTGAGACATTTAAACATCATGAAAACTAAATGGTGTATAAATAAGTTAATTTATTTTAATTATCTACTAAATTTAAGTTTTTCTAAACATGCCAAAAGAAAAAGAAGTGGAATCCATTAGAAGAAATTAATTTAAAAAGAGCCAATTAAAGAAAAGTTAATTTAAAAATACTTAATTAAAAAAATTAATTAAAAGAGACTTAATTAAAGAAAAGTTAATTTAAAGAAGTAAATATGATTAAGTTATTGAAATAATAATTTATTTTAAAGATAATTCTCCAACAACCTAAGTACCCCATTCTTAAATAAAAGGAGAAGATTCATGAGAGTTGGAAGGGGTTGGGGTTTTCCAAAAAAAAAAAAATTAAGGGAGAATAAAAGAGATTCCTTCTAATTTAAAGCATTAGCTCGAGGGTGACTGAGGTGTTGAAAGAAATGAACTCCTTCAAATACATGGTTGGATGGCTTGGTATCCTCATTATGGAAAATTTTATACAAACAAAAGGACAAAAGGTTATATTATGGATTGAAGCTTTTATATCGTTGATATATTTACTAATTTAAATCATCTTTAAGGTTATTTTGTTAAAAATGATAAATATCTTATACAAGAAAGTAAATATTTATTATAAAAATTACAAAAAGATAGATTCACATCATTATTTAATTGATATTATTTTGAATCTCGAAATTATTGAGTTATTACTTAAGGTTTTAATAAATCATATTTATTTGTTGATGAAAAAAGAAAATAATATAGGCCCA
>LPNX010176653.1:266009-306408 GCA_001517045.1 Pseudotsuga menziesii | reverse complement strand
ATACGCATGTTAAGAAACCGAACACGCTCATATTGGGTCGTGTGTCGCGTGTCGGACACAAACACACTGACAGAGCGTGTTGGACATAGACATGCTGACAGAGCGTGTCGGACACATCTGCACCATGTCCCAAAAATTGGACACATAGATAACGAAAACGACGCCCATGCCTCTTTAAAACCCTTTTTTTTTTCTTTTCTTGTGTCATTTTGAGTTGTGGAGAGAGGTCTAAGCAGTGTTTTTTTTGTAGGTGAAGAAAATTTCAAGGATTTGGAATGGTCTCCAAGTGCATTGAGGGTGGATTGCAAGGTCAACCACAAAACAAGAAGAACAATGTCTCATGTAGCTAGGGCTGGAGCTAAAGGGAAAAGGAAAGGGAGAAATGCCACATCTATTGTCTCCCCTCCTATTCCTCCAAACAAAAGCTCTTCTACTTCTCATGCTGGTGCTCCATCTACTGCCAGTGGAGATCATGCTCCATTGAACCCTGTTTTAGCAAGACAACAAGTCCAAGAGAAAAAATACCCTTTGTGGAGGTATGTGACTAGGAAAGAAGGGTATGGGGAAAAGCTAGGTGGGGAAGACAATGTGTCTTGGACTTGCAATTTTTGCAAGAATGAGTTTAAGAGCACATACTATCGAATTACGGGCCATTTGTTGGGCCTTCCTTCTTGTGGGATTTATTCATGTAAAGGAGTGAGTGTTACCCAAAGGAGAGAAATGGGAAAGGAGGATCAAGAAGGCTTAGGCAATGTAGCTGCAAAAAGCCATAAAAAGGATGAGGATCCTCTTCCATTATTAAGGAAACCCTCTATCATTCAGCCTCCATTTCGACCTAGTAGAGGTGATACATATCCAGCAAGAAAGAGGCCATCTTCAAGTGGTCCAATGGACAAGATTTTCCAACAAGAGGCGCAAGAAGGGGTGGACCTCACCATTGCATTATTTTTCTACCTCGACTTCATCTCATTCAATGTTGCACGGTCAGCATTGTTTATTGAGATGCGTTGAATTCTCATTGAACGAACTCCATCTGGTTATGTGCCTCTTGGTTTAGAGAAGCTTAGAACCACATTGTTGGTCAAGGCAAAGAAGGAGGTGGATAAAATTCTTAAGCCAATTAGCTCAACATGGCCCTCATCTAGAATGGGTATTGTTTCTGATGGATGGATGGATCCAACATGCCATCCACTCATCAATTTCATGGTATGTTCCCAAAAGGCATCGATGTTCTTGAAAGTGGTGGATGCTCTTGGGAAATACAAGGATACAAATTTTAAGGGTGAGTTATTCATCAAAATAATTGAAGAATTAGGTGTTGATTATTGTGTACAAATCATCATGGACAATGCACTTGTTTGCAAGGTTGCTAGCATGATTGTGGAAACTAAATATCCACATGTATTTCCATTTTGGACACCTTTCATTGCTAATTTGCTCATTGTTTGAATTTATCACAAAATTTATCTAGGGAAAAGGTCATTTTAATGATTTGAGTTGTTACTTGTTAGTGTTGTAGAGTCATTTATACTTGCATTTTTTTCTCTTACAAATTTTTTGGACACCTTGCATTGTCCATTCCTTGAACTTAGCACTCAAATCCATTGCTTCAGATGTAACATGGATTGGCAACATTATTGAAGATGCACGCCATATCTGTAAATTTGTACAAAACCACACAAATGCCCTCAACATCTACAAAGAGTAAACACATATTTCATTGCTGAAGATTGCAAATACTCGGTTTCCTTCCTCATTCATCATGCTCAAGATGTTGAGGGAGGTCAAAACCGCTCTTGGGTCCATGGTGATTTTAGAGTAATGGTCTTTCTAGAGAAAGACGGATCAAAGTGCTTCAAGAAAGGTGAAGGACACAGTATTATATGTTGTTGGTGGGAGAGGGTGGATATTACCATTAAGATCATGGAGCCACTCATTTCTTTGTTGCGCTTTGTAAACATGGACCAACCCATCCTAGCGGATGTTTATGAGGGGTGGGATTCCATGATATAGTCCATGAGGACCATTTTTATGGAGAATGAGTGTCCCGAGTATGAGACATCAATGGAGAACTTATGGTCCACCATTAAGGATATTCTTATCTCTAGGTGGGATAAGAATTGCACAGCTTTATTGCCTAGCCCACTCCTTGAACCCCAAGTTATACAGTTAGGAATGGCTCAATGGTGAGCCCTCACATAGAATCCCTCCACACATGGATGGATAGATTTCACAGGGGAGCATGATAGCATTTAGGAGGCTATTTCAAGATAGAGGCTTACTTGATGAGATGGAGGAGGGATTTGTAGAGTTTTCCACTGCCACCGGGAGATTTGGAGGCTATGATTTAGTTGGAGATAGGGGAGTTAAGAAGCCCTATAATTGGTGGGAAACTCATGGGGCAACATGCCCTCTTCTACAAATGTCACGTCCCCTCTCATCAATCTAGCACGATGGAGAGGATGCGACGCTGGTACATTATAACCGAGCATCTAGCCCCATGAACATAAGCAAAGTGCATTGGAAATAAAAGGCATATGCAAATGTATAATATGGGAAAATACAGCGGAAGTAAATCTCTAATTGAACCTCTACCAAACATTCACTACATTCATAATAATTCTTAAAACACATACATTGCAGAATTAATACAAGAGAGTACTTATCTTGAAAATGAGTTGCCCCGAGCAACTAGCTATGTCGATGCAACGTTCCACCCAACAATAGGACATCTGTGCTCATCAATCTCTCAACACAACTGCCACCCCCGAGCTGGACTGCAAGTAAGCAGGATGATGGCATCCCTCTAGTAAAATCAACTTCAGTGACTAATTTAAAGGAACTGGGAGGCTGGGGGGTGAAGAATCTTGATTTTTTTGTCTAGAACTGGAAGCCAAGTCCTTGTGGAGATTGATACAAAACAAAAATCCTTTATGGGGGGAGTAATGACCTCCAAATATTTCCCGAACTCTTCTATCATATACTGGATAAGGATCTCAACCAAGTCTCATAAGAATAGATCTATAGGATGGAAGGATTTGTTATTATCCTTCACATTGATTGGGGATTGGATGGCATGGGGAGTAGGTGATGGAAAGAACATCTGAATAGGTGTAGACCCATGGATTGGTGTTGGTAACAACTACAAAATTTTAGAGAATACCTTAGCCCAGCTCTAGAATCATGATTACAAAAATTTATCTAATGTTAAAGCTCTGTCTAATCAAGTTGAAGGCATAACGATATGGAAAAATGCAATGGAGATAGGTTTATATGGGGATGCAACAAGAGAATGTGATACCTTTACCAACTTGTTGGAATCAAGTTTTATCCATCTAGAAGATGAGGCTGATAAACTAGTGTGTTCAAGGAATAGTTCCATAGGAGAATTTACTACTAGTCTCAGGTACAAAGAAAAATCCATAGAGTTGTTCTCAAGAGAAAAAGAGTGGTCATGGTATTCAATTTGGAAGGATGCGGGAATGTTGAAGACAAAAATCACCCTTTGGCTAGCCCTTAGCAACAAATTACTAACGTGGGAAAATTTGATAAAGTAGGGATGGCATGGTCCAAGTTGGTGTGTACCGTGCCAATTGAATGAAGAATCCTACTCTCATTTATTTTCCTTATGCCCATATGTAGAGTCGGTGTGGAAAGTTGTGTCCAAAGAGATAAAACACAAGGTTTCTCATGATACTGAAGCATGATTTATGTTGGAACAAAGATGCCTTGAGTGGTGGAATAACCCCTCAGTACATCAATACAATGCCTTCCCCTCTTCTTATGTTTATGGGATATGGTGGGATCAAAACACTATGATCTTTCAAAATAAAATGATTCTAGCTAAGGTGACGGTGGCCCTTAATGTGCAATGGACAAAGGAACACAATTCAATTATTAAAACAAAAAGGAAACGTAATTTTCTTCCTCCGGATATTTATAGAGCAACATCATGGGCCTTCTTTGATGGTGTAAGTCAAGGAGATATCCCCCTGGGTAGTTCAAGGGGTGTTTTATACCTTTCAGAAAACCACAAGATAATGACTAGATTTGCTCCCAGGAACTACTCTAACAGTAAGGCTAAAATTGCAGCTCTTCATCTAATATTAAAGGTGGCAATAGCAAGGAATATTTCTAATCTTCATATTTATGGATATTCGAAGATGGTCACTGACTGGTCCAACAATAAAATTCAAATAAGAGCCCCTCACCTTCAACATCTTTTGAATTCAATTAGAAGGTAAATGGAATCCTCTATACTTTCATTGCCCCACATATACAGAGAGTTAAACTATAAAGTTTACCATTTATCAAAATCTATGTTGCTACTGGACCCCGAAAAAACAGAGCTCGAAGAATCTTTTTAAGAAGGCCGAGAGTAACAATTTTGTAAATTTTGTGATCAAACAAAATGATTTTTATCTCCTTTGCTAAATCTGAATTTGTAAAGATGAATGACAAATATAGGAAAGGAATATATGATGTATCAGGGAAGAAAGGATTTTTCGATGTAAAGTATTGGATGCAAGTCCTTTTTTGGAATGTTCGTGATCATTCTTTTAGTAATGATTGATATTTTCCATTTGAAATATATATATATATATATATATATATATATATATATATATATATATAAAGCAAACAAATTGCATATATCCTAACACAAGTGAGCGCAATTAAGTACTTACAAAGTTCATAACAAGAGGAAAGTATTTGATCATACAACTATTACTTAGGAATTACTTATGATTTCATAGGAGAAAACCCTCACATAAAATGCATGGGTAACAATTTGTTATAAAATACCCATAGCCTAATGTTACAAGTAGTCTAATGATAAAGCAATAAATATTAATGATTATTGGTGTGGTACAATGCATTGTTACCCATTGAATAATGATGCAAAATATTAGTTTCTATTCAGATACTATGACAATTAGGAATACATCTGGAATATAAACCTAACAAGGTGATGCATATATTACTATGTTACTAAATATAATTTTGAAATAATAATTAAATTAAAAAAATGGTTGAGGAACTAGAGTCGTTACAAGTTGGGAGGTGATGGAATTCTTATGCAATAAAATTTATGTTCCTAATTCTCGTGAATTAAGGAAAATTGTAATGAGTGAGATAGATAAGGTTCTATGTGTTGCATGTTCTATGTATCAAAAGGCAATTGTAGCAGTTGAAAATCAATGTTGTTGACCACAAATGACAAAAAACATTGTACATAATATATATCCATGTCTATGGAATATCAAAGGGTTAAGGTTGAGCATAGAAATCTAGCATGATTAACACAACCATTACCAATACTAAAGTGGATTTAATGGGAAATGGTGGTAATGAGTTTTATCACTAAGCTACCTAAGACATCGAGGAAACATGCTTCCATCATGGTAGTGGTGGACAAGTTGAGAAAATAACAATTTTATCACTAAGTTACCTAAGACATCAAGCTCTCATGATTCCATCATGGTAGTGGTTGACAAGTTGACAAAAGATGCTCATTTTACTTTAATAAAGTTAACTCATATGATAACTAATATAGTAAAAAATTACATGAAAAAAGATTGTCCGGTTGCACGAGATACCTAAGGCAATTGTTTCAGACAAAGATTCAAAGTCTATAAACTTTTAGAAGGGTTTATTCAAAGAATTCTGGATGAATTTGAATTTAATTACAACATATCATCCACAGACAGATGGATAGACTAAGAGAATGAATCAAGTAACTAAAGAGATGTTAAGACTATATGTGATGGACAAGGCATCCAAGTGGGAAGATTACTTGTATTTAGTGGAGTTGGCATATAATAATGGATATCATGCTTCTTTAAAGATGTGTCCATTTGAATCTTTGTATGGGAAAAAATGCAATACTCTAATTAGTTAGGGAAATCCAATAGACAAAGTAGTAATCGAGCCAAAGTTGCTTAAAGAAATGGAAGAGAAAGTGGTTAAAACCAAGCATAATCTAAAAATCGCATAGGACATACAAAATATTTATACAAACAAGGGAAGAATATTTGAAGAGAATTCAGGGTTAAGGAGCACGTGTATTTGAAAATTAGGTCGAAGAAGAGCTTCCTAAAGCTAAGGATTTTCTCTTAGTTAGTGACTAGATATTGCAAGTCATTTAAGGTTTTGACTAAGATGGGGAATGTTGCATATAAGCTTGCATTGTTTGGTTGCATAAAAGTTCATAATGTGTTTCATGCATCATTGTTGAAAAAGTATGTACCTAACCCTACCCATTTTATTGATTAATATTGGATTCAATCCATAAGGAGATATGCAGGTGCAACCAATACGCATCCTAGATGGGAAGACCACATTGGTAAAAAAACATAGAAATAATGTAGGTAAAGGTTCAATGGACCTGCTACAATCCTAAGGAAGTGATGTGGAAGTTGGAGGATGCTATGTGGGAGGCATACCCGTGTCTATTTTGAAAAGTTTGTTGTAAATCTTTGAAATGTATAGTGTTGATATATACTGACAACGATGCATAAATTAATGGGGAGGGGAATGGAACACCCCATTTTCAACCCCGAAATGTAATAATAAAATGATTATAAGTCAGTCATATAGAGTCTAGAAAGACCAAAAATATTCTAATGATATATAATATAAAAATCTCTAACGAGTGCAAATGAAGAACAAAGAAGAAATGAGAGTTATGATTCCATAAGAGGGGAAAGTGAAAGGGGGTCTAAGGAAAGATAACCTTATTTAGTTATTACCCAATTCCTTAGACTTACTTGTAAACTCTTAGGAATATAAACACATTATACAACCTAACAAGAACTCTAGATAGTTCTATTTTTTTATAAGTTGCATTTAGTGGCTATTTTTATCTTGAATCGAAAAATAGTTCTACTAATAACACACTATTTTTTGGGGATACAACTACAAATTTTTGAAACCCATTTTAAAAATAAACAAAATTAACAATTTTATTTTGAAATTATTTATTAAAATTTGAAAAAAATGTTAAAAATAATTCAAATAAAAAAACATTAATAAAAAAAATTAAAACGAATCATAGTTAAAAAGAAATTAAAAATAGATAAATATAAATTAAAAATATTAAAAAAAAAATTATATAAAATAAAAGAATAAATTAAAAAAATATTAAAATTAATTTTTTATTAAAAAGTTGAAAAATTTATTAAAAAAGATATTTTTTTAAATTATTTTTTAATTAAATATATGAAACAAATAAATATAGCTATTCAAAAAATAAAAAAATTATTAAAAAAATAAATTTAAAATTAAAATAAAAAACATAAAAACGTTAATATATATATATATATATATAATTAAAAAATCTTAAACCTGCATTGTCCCTTTCTTCCACTCCCTTGCCCCCCTTTCCCTTGCCCCTTCCCCTTCCCCCTCAACCTATCATGCCCCCTCCATTTCTTTTCTCCTCCCTCTCTCCCTCCCAATTGCCGCTTCCCCTGCCCTCTTTCTCCCCCTCAGTCTCGCTCCCTCTCCCCCTTGCGCAATGCCCCTTGAGGCATGACTTGGTGTCGGGCAACGGGTTATGGCTTGATGGGCGCTACAGGGGACACCCTCAAGTGTCCATTGAGTTGTGGCTTGATTGGTGCCGCGGGGAGAGAGATGGGGGGCGAGGGAGGGGAGCCAAGATGGTGGGATGGTGGGGGAAAGGGGAGGGCTTGGTTTAAGGTTTTTTTTTTTAATTAATAGTTTTTTAATGTTTTCATGTTTTTTTTTAAATTTTAATATTAAAAAAATAATAATAATTTTATTTTTATTTTTTAAATAAAATATTTAATATTTTTAATAAAAATTTCAATTTTTAAAATAATTTTTTATTTTATTTTTAATTTAAGATTTTTCATTATTTATTATTTATTATTATTTTATATAAATGATTAAAAAATATTAAAAAACGGGAAGGGAGAAGTGATGGTCACGAAGAGGGAAGACCCTCTTTTTCAAGGACATGGTTTCAAAAATGCTACAATGTTAGCGATACTTTTTGAATTTGGAGGTTGATTTTAAGATTTCTCTACCAATGATATTAATTGTTAATTCAATGCTTTCAAACAAGTTATAACTATAGCCTTTGAAAAAACCAATGTGCTAAGAGTAACATTAGTTTTCTATTCAAGGGTTGATTTTAAGGCTATTGTTAGCAACGGTATGGGTTTTTAAGGTAATGGTTGTATTTTTAACTTTGAAACAAAAAAGGGTGGTATTGGTAACATCACTTTTCAATTTGAAGGTTGATCTTGGTGTTTTTGACATACAAAACAATGGATTTTTAAGGCTAGAGTTCTCGTGAGTATAGAGTTCCCATCATGTTGTATAATGCATTTATACCATAAAATTCATTAAACCCACAATTTAAAAATCTCATGTAATTATCCTTTATGTATTATTACCTTAATATAGGATTAAAGAGGAGAAAGATGGGTCATTCATGAAAGGCGACATTGAGAGTTT
The DNA here is from genome assembly GCA_001517045.1 of Pseudotsuga menziesii. NCBI lineage: Eukaryota > Viridiplantae > Streptophyta > Pinopsida > Pinales > Pinaceae > Pseudotsuga > Pseudotsuga menziesii. The sequence continues at coordinate 297,924 of LPNX010176653.1, read as the reverse complement.
TAAACATGAAAATGGAAGGATGGAAATTAAGTTTAGAACATTATTATGGCAATCATGGTTCTCATTATTCTTCTTAGTAGCACAAATTGGGAGAAATAAAAATAGCGGAAAATGAGGGTTATGTTATTTCCATGCAAGCGTTTGCAAATTTCCCTGGGAAAATTGGTATCAATTATTATTGTGTCATTTTGAAAGGAAACCTAGCTTACAATTGAGAATCCTTGGAGTCCCAGTAGTGAGATTCTGATGGCCAGTGTGTGCTAGAGCACTAGAAGGAAATTTGAATAGTGTAAAGGATTATATGTAGAAAAGGGGATCTCGTTCCTTATGTTGTGGAGGATAAGGAAGAAGAGTGTGGGTAGATTAAGATCATTATAGAGGAGGTTTTGACACCATAAAGTTATGAGTTGTGGATTAGTTAAGTAGAATATTTTAGGAGGTTTACCTTTGTGAATTGATGGCCTCAACTTGGGGGTGGCTTTGCTATAGAAAAGATAAGTTTGACATAGTGATTAATGTTGGGACAAACATACTTCATTGAGGACAACTGGGAAAAAAAAATTCTATAAAGATAAGTGTTTGATTATACTATGAAATGTTTCGTTTAAACTTATAGTTTTGTGATATTTATTGTATAGTGTGGACATTCTTGTGTGTATGTTTTTAATTGGCATAATCATGTTTGTATCCATGGTTAGACTACATGTATGCTTAGTATTACAATTAGATCATTCAAGCATATACATGCAGTTATTAGAATCAATTTTGGTATAAAAAAGACGAGTTCATGTGGGAAATTAGAGTACCCTTCATCTCAAATCTGTTGGACGGATGGTTGGGTACATGACAATTTGACTCAATTGGCTTCTCATTTATGTAATACAATACACATAACTCTTTGAAGTAAATCTTGGTTTCTTTGTGTGTTCGATTTCCATGATAACTATAATAATTACAAATTAATATAATCGAGAATGTGTTATATCCCAACACAAACTCAGATTTGGCAACGTTCTAAGTAGCCAATGACTAGAGTTTTAATCTATCAATGAGCATAATTCTACATACCTCCTAACCTTCACATTAATGGTTTTTGTTTTGATGAGTATCCAATGGTTGTATGCTGACATGTAAGCAAAAATAGAATAGTCAATCAACGGAATTGAACCGCAAGATGTTGGTCTTAACTATGTAGTCTATTTTCATCCTGGCATTTAGGGTGAACACTTTCTTGGCATCAAGGACACAAACCAATTAAATGATAAAATATAGTTTTGTAAATCTATATGGTGGTGCCATTATATAATAAAGGGAGAGAATATGGAAGATCGAGTAAATGATGGTTGTATGCAAAATACCAACATAAATCCATCTTGAAAAGGATCTACCAAGCGCCGAGAGGGATCATATCTCTCCATTTTTAGAATGGTAATGTTGAGAAAATGTTTAATGCAATGGTTATAGTTTTAATTTATCTAATTTGTGTGTGTGTGTGCCGTTCTAAATATTTTAAATCTAATTTGGGCCGACATGTTACTTTTAATAAATTTTATTATTTTTAATAAAGGACACTTGTCAGCTCTAGGATGAGCACGGAAGGAGTTACACAACCCCTATTGGGTTGTAGAATGCGCCTCTTCAGCTCAATTATAACTAGCATGGATCCATCTTAAACTCGGATCTATAAAGTCAATTTCTTCTTGTGTAATTTTTTTTAATCGTAAGTTTTTACACTTAAAAAAAAATTACACCTTAAATTTTTTTATACCTCTCAGTGCTTAATATATCTAGCTATAAAATGAAATTAATTTTTTTTTAAGTTGACATCATTTACATTTTTATTTTTTTAAGAGAACGTCATGTTACATAACATTACACAATGTTACACCTTATAACATCCCCAATGTTAAGTTATGAAACACCTGACTACTCTCTTTTTTTTTAAATGTGGTTCACCATTTGTTAGATGGTTACTCCACGGAAGATTCCAATACCTGATATTCAAACTGAATCAAGGTATGGTCAGCTCATCATTCACAACATTTATTACAAAGGGCTCCACAATAGCATCATGTCACTTACAAGAGTAGAACCTGGGTGGGGAGGGTAACATTCATTCCTCCCAACCACCCAAGCTACATCCATTTGACACCTGACTACTCTCTATGTACAATAACAATGTAAATTCAAAAAATCATTTATATCTTATGATATATATAACTTCTCTATTATTACTCAATATCATAGTATTATTTGCAAGCATTCTTTTTTTGGTGGGTTATGTAATAACTTCAAGTTATTTATTCTATCATTTTTCTCCTCACCCTTAGTTGGATCTTTTAGATTTACATTTCTATTATATTGTTTCAATTTATATATTTGCAACATTGGTTTTCTATTATACTTTTTCATTAGTATTTTTGTAAGCAATTTTTATTGGTTATCTAATATTTATTTTATCATTTTTCTCTCTTTATTAGTTATATTTATACTTTTATGTTCATATTTCTATTATATTTTCTCTTTTTTGGAGGGTTATGTAATAACTTCAAGTTATTTATTCTATAATTTTTCTCCCCACCCTTAGTTGGATCTATACTTTTATATTCACATTTCTATTATATTTTTTCACAATATATATTTGCAACATTGGTTTTCTATTATACTTTTTCATTTGCAACATAGTTTTTCTATTATATTTTTTTATTAGTATTTTTTAAGCAATTTTTATTGGTTGTGTAATATTTATTTTATCATTTTTCTCTTTTTATTAGCTATATCTATACTTTTATGTTCATATTTCTATTATATTTTCACTATACATATTTGCAATATTGTTTTTCTATTATATTTTTTCACTCTACATATTTGGAACATGGTATTTTTTCACTATGCATATTTGTAACATTGTTTTTCTATTATTATTTCACTCTACATATTGAGAACATTGTTTTCATATTATTTGAGCATGTTATATTCCTAAATTGCTCATCACAAACACTGAGATAAAAATATCATACAAAATTAAAAGCAAAAATCTGTGAAAATATAGCCTATCATCACTCCTTTTATAAAATGGCACGTTGTGTTACAAGATAGGAAATATGCTCAAACCTTAAAATGATTTAAAAAATAGTAACTTATTTTAGAATTATGAAAATAGTAACTTATTTTAGAATTATGTTTCTCTAATTTTGAGATTATAATTTTTTTTTGAGGTACATACGTTAATTTTTAATTTTAGAGGAAAATTAAACACTAACACAAATTATACTCCAAAAAGACAAAATTATGATGAACCACAGAAATCTACATCCTCAAATAAACTTGATATTTCATTTGATGGGTTCCAGAATATTCTGATTAAATCATCGTTATAAATAGGGGTTTTCACCTTGATTACATGATTTGGATAACATTGATTAACTAAAGCATAGATTTCTTCATTTTACTTCCAAACCTAACATTGCTAATACCAAGATATCTTCAAAATTTGTTTTTGGCTTCTAGTTTTCTTTGTAATTGCTAAATAGTATATGTTATCTATGCATTAAATGGTCCATGCTCTAATGATTTAACTACCATGGTTGGTCATTTTAAACACCTTATAATATAGTATTCAAATACAAGTAGCGTAACGTTCATATTTTTTGCAATTCTTCTACACACACAACAAAACCACTTCCAGAATGCTTCACCCCTTGAATTGTTTAAAAAATATCATTCTTGAAACTCCATGTTTGGAACATTTACAATGATACATGACCATGAACATGCAATAATGTCAAACACCATTAGTAAGGTCATATTTTAATATTAACATAAATACATTTTAATCCTAGTATTGAGGGGGATAAAAAAAACTTCAATTACACTTAATAATCTAGGATTAAGACGGAACCATTGTAGTTTTACATTTATAGATCCAATATAAACATTACAGAAATCATCACACAAAGAAAGGGACCTCTCGCAACCCTGGTGTATAGCACCTTCTCTTGAGACAATAACATTTTTTATCTTGAAAGTTCCTTTTTATTTTCATTATAGGAAAGCAACATTTTGAAAAAGTGTAACACCCCAATTTTGATCCATGATTTAATAATTAAATTTTGAGTATGAAATGCCTCAATGGTTGAACACTTTGTACTATATAAATATTAATATAGATACCACTGGTTGTGAGTGAGGAAGACGCTGAAGAGAATGGGGACTTATGAATTCACCAGTGAGAAGGTAAGGAGGCTATAGATAGCCTAAGGGGGTTTATAATATGACCTTAACCTATTCTTGAACCCAAAAGTGTAATCCGTTATGCCTTTTAAACTTTAGAAACTTAGAGGGTTTTAATGACACATATGGACATGGGCCTTTGGGAAGACCACGTGGGAAATGCTTGCCATGCAGCTAATGCGTTCATGCAAAAAGCATTAGATGCACTTTCTCTCCCTCATCTGAACTGATGCATAGACGATTTGGCTCATGAACTCAGAGACATGAACTCTCTCACAATTTTTCTAACTCACACACTTAGTTGGAGATTGTCGATGGTCTACTATTCTGGTGAATTAAACAAATTGTTTGGATGGGGGTGTGGGTTCTGAGACCGTAAATTGACATTGTTATGAATGTAAAGCTGATTTCCGGAATTGTGGGCTATGACTGCCATGTCGAACCCATATTATATGACAATGAAATGGTGAATTGGGAATGAACTTCCTTGGTAGAATTTTTGGCAATGGGTAACAATGTGTTAGTTCATTGCTTTGCATTGTGAAAGGAAATCGAGGAAGGAAGTACATTGTTTGGTCTGTAATTGGTTAGTGTTCCACTTGTTTTTGTGTGCAATCTCTGGAATTTTATCATTTCGACCATCATGGCTTAGTATTGTTTGTCTGTTGATATCCATAACTGTACAACTAAGGATATGGTAGCTGTGTATGAACATGGTGGAATTTCTAGCATTAAGTAACAATCTGTTAGTTCATTGTTTTGCATTTTGAAAGGAAACCAAGGAAGGAAGTGCATTGTTTTGTGTTTAACTGGTTGGTGCAAAATTCAAACTCTTGGAATTATTGAGGAAGAACCACCATATTTTTGTGTGGGGATGGTTAGTGCCAAATTAAAGAAAAAAACTTGGCGAGGATTATCTTGTTCATCTATTAGTTATCCCTTAATCACCTCGAGTGCTCTCCTAGTGACTCAAAGTACCAGCTCGAGGGTGGCACCTTGTTGAGAGATTAATGAACAAGGTAGCCTACGGTTGGTTGGAACGTTTCTCACACATAGCCAGTTGCTCTAGTTGTTAAATATTCAAATAAGTAATTGATGCTCTGTTTCAGCCTTATCATTATTTGTATGAATTTGAATGAAATTGGAATGAATGAAACTGAGGGGTTTTTGAATTGTCATCATTTTTTTGAATATGCAGCTAGTGTTTATTTATAAATAATCATGTATCAACCATTTCATTACAATTATGAGTATCAATTAACATTGCGTATAATTTAATGATTGCAATAACTCATGAAAGATTTGAATTATTGTTACATTTAAATTTATCTAGAATAATATTATGTTTTATGTTTTGTATCTAAATAAGTTATATTAAATGTACAAGATATTGAATAAATAAGTTATAATAAATGTACAAGATATTGAATGTAGCATATTAATTTTATTTCTGGTTATAAATTATATTGAATGGAATTGCCAAAGATTTGAGTTATTCATTGTGCATGGATATGTGTGGATGCAGTCTGCATGTTTCACCTGAAATTTATATGTTTGTGATTGGTTTTATGAATATACCAAAGAAAAAATGGAATGTCTTATATTCCTATTAATGATGTGTTTAAAATGACTGGAACCTGTTATTATTCAGTTGTACTATGTGCTATCTATTTCTTCATGTAGGAAAGTACTGGTAATTGAATAGTTTATGGAAGTCTTATTAAGGCTCAAGACCTGTAGCATAATGGTATGCATTGTCTTCAAGTAGACCAAGTGTAAATGAGCTGTGTGTATGAACAATAAATAAATAAAAAGAGTTTCTTTAGTATTGTTGATTGTCAACGTCAATGAAATTTATACTTGGGGAAAAACTTATTTCCAAATAGTTGGTTAATTCTGTTTAATGATATTCCTCAAATAGTTGATTAAGTAGGGGGAACTGCTCATAACTAAAACGTTCATTTACCAAATAGAATATTTCTAAGGAAATGTTAAATTGTTATTCCTCTTTCTTTACAAAGACTGTCTTAGCCTGTTTTCTTAATGAATGTGGCTTATTTCCAAGTGGGGAGCTGGAAATGCCTTCCATGTTTTAAAAAAAATTAAGAACACGAGTATTTGCTAACATCTCATGGATTCCATGGCATGTGGAAACTGTTGGGTGTGAGTTAGTGTCGTAACTAATTATATTACAAAAACAATCACATTAAAATAATGAAGAGAACTTGTGACTCTAAATAAGCGTTAAAGTAATCTACAATATAAGACTCAAGAAGTAATATTACTTTTTTTGCGAAACCTACAAACAGCTGGGATTTTGGAAATTAGGAAATATTATTACTATAGCTAATTTGAGAGAGAATGAATTAATTGCTTACGTACTACAACCATTATGTATCTCAAGTCTAGAGATTTTACAATGAATGTCACTGCAGGAGGGTTTTTCCGGAAAAAGGAGTATTTTCTTACAACAATGCTCGACTGCTCATACTATGTCAAAAAATTATGTCCAAGTGCAAAAAAATATTAATGTAAAATGGTTTCAAATGAGTATCAAGCAATTTGTTTCATACAAACCAGCTAATGACAAAACCAAAACACAGGACTGAAGGAAAAGCACATATAAAGTCATAGTTTTTTACTCACCAAGTTCAGAGGGAAAAACAGTTCCAGTGGCACAACTAACATATAACGGAGCAGGTTTCAAATTCCTTGTGTTTTCCAATAAAATCACACAACCAAACTGCACTATTTCAGCCAGAAACAACGAGTTAAACTTTCAACCTGCAATTCTCTTTCCAACTCCATTTGAGACACATTTAACAGCATAAACCAAAAAAGGAGCAGGTAGTTGCCTACATGAAAATCATAAATTAGTAAATTACCCTTTGAAAACTAAAATTTACAAGAGTCGTAAGCTTAGAGACTCACGTCCACTGTTTGCATCATTTATTTAATATGAAAAGCATATTATCTTCTTTTCTACAGGTTCATAACTAACTCTTTTAGCACAAAAGAAACTTATGTGAATGCTTTTAGATAAATCCCCTTGTTATTAATCTCCCCGAGAAAGATTAAGTCATGGCAATCGATGAGGATTAAAAATAGGGTAGAAACCTCCCCCTTGCATGAGTGGAGGGCATTGTGGCAGAAATGTACCATCACAATGCAACTTTTCTATCATATCGATGATAATCAACAAGTTCAGGATCAAGGATGCTATTCACTGTACACCTTGGATAATCACCCTGGCCTCGGAAAACCTCCTGCAAAAGGAGGCCACTGCTGATGTTTTTCAGATGGTCTCACACATTGACTTTCAAAAAGATTTGGAAGGCAGATAAATTATTAAATTGTGGGTGAGGACTCTTCAATGTCTTGTAAATTGTGGGTGAGGACACTGATGTTTTTTCACAAGAGATGTCTTTCCTGTGTGTTGTTAAGCAGCATTAATAAAACAGTCTAGACCTTTTACTTCCAAAAGAACTGGAAAAAAAAATTGCATATGCAATGAACATTATAGAACTTCTCTATTGTCATATACCTTAGCAGTAAGAAGATCAAGCCTTCCCTAGTGTCACAGAAGTTGGGTTTTAAAATATTATTTCATTTACAACTTTGGAAAACAGTTTGTGCACAATATCCGGCTGAGAATCAAGGATATCCATCCATCCTATACAGATTCAAGACATGACTAAATATCATTTACACAAGCCTCTGGACTAATTATCTAAATTATTCATGTGTCTAACTCGTTTCATTGGTGGTGATTCTATTCCTTCTGAAACTGGGGTTGACTTGCAATAGGGTTTTTCAGCTTCTCCAAAGTTTGAAACATTAAGGTCTCTAAGCATCTGTGAATCGTATCCATCAACTAATTCAGAAATGGAAGGCGTCTCGGACTCACTTTTCCCTTTTGCTGCCTCCAAATTTGGAGAAGAAATAATAGTCTCAGATGACTGACAAGAGGGATCTCCAGAAGATGGTTGAGAAGTCGTAACTAAGCAACCTGCTTTCTGTCGCTCTTCAAACATCTTCTGTAGGCATCTTCCCTGTTCTTCTATTCGCAATTGTAAATTTCTTTGGACCTGCACCAATATAAAACATAGACTTAATTGACTAGAGGTTAAAGAGCTCAAGCATATAATATACTTACATTCATAACTCAATAAGCATAATTATATTCTCATAACTGCAAGATAACCATCACTCTATAGAAGTACAAACACCTCAAGTTGCTCATGTAATTGCTTCTGAACCTCCATTTGTAACCGTAATGCCTCTGTCATTTGAATTCCCCTGTTACATTAACCAAAAATTAGAAAAAGCCTATAAGAGTTATGAATTGAAGATATACAGACTTGAAAAACCTACATCCAGCACAACCTGGGATCAAATTTGGAATCGGCTTCAGAACACAGAATTGAACAAGTAAAATACCAATTAACAGGAAAATACTTATATAATATAATGTTAGCAAGTGTGAGTGGGGTACTAAAGGTGGGCGCAAGTTGCAACAATGTCTTGAATTTTTAGAATTCATGGATTTGTCATATTACTGTTTTCAAAAAGATATAGGCATAAAAAACACAATAAAATTTAAATAATTTATACACTAATGAGAAAGTAAAATTTTCAAACACAGTTCAATAGATTGAACTAATTTGTCAATGTAATAGCCTTCCTAAAACATCCTAAAGTGTGTATTTTGTTTTCATATATTAAATGTCCATATTTTTCCATTTAATTTAATTTTGTTCGAGTAATTAGTTGGATCATATATCAGAGACATCTAGAATCCATCATGAAATTCAACATGGTTCCATCTCGTTAATAGCAATCATTTTGGAAATAAGATCTAATATGAATCGAAAAAATATGACGATACTTTGAGCAAGCACTGGTGCAAGTGCCATTTTGGACTGGGTGAAAGTTTGGCAACATAGTTCAAAGATTCCAGTTACTACAATAGAATACAGATACGAGATTGACAAGGAAAGTTTGGAGAAATATGAAGGAAAGTCACTCAACATTGCAAGTTGGCACCTAGAGGAGATTGTTTGATCATGTCTTTGTATGTTTTATCCTTTAGGATGTGAATTAAGGTTCCCCCCCTTCTTGGATTTTTTATGTCTAATAGGACTAGACTTGCCATCCTTTTGTATTTTGTCTACCATCCTTTATCTATATCTATATTCTAAGAAGGATTAGGCTAAGAATGGGAACAACACCACTTTCAAAGGTATGACCTTCTTGACCCTTCACCTAAGTAGCTATACCCTAAGACAGGGGAATTTGAGGTTTCTAAATAGGGATCTAACAAATCGTTCACCAACTTCTGTGACATTGTTTATGAGGGATAAGATTGTTGAGGGACTAGATTAGGTTTATGAAGAGGGCAGTCTCATATCAGGTGATCTTGAGACTAGCATTCAAAGCTGCTTCAAATATTTGCCATTCTAAAAACAAACTCCTTCAATTGTACGTTATGGGAGCTTCTTTTTAAGATCAAGCTTCACACAAATGAGGATTGACCCTAAATAAATTCTATCTTCCTTCAGTAATTAAAACTCATCCAAACCTTTGAGCAATCTGAAGTTGTAGGAAACGCCTATGTAGACAACTTTCCGATACCTAAAACATCCAAAAATGTCTAAACGAGTACAAAACACCTTGGAAATGCCCACAATATAATTGATGATGTTTCCAAGACATTTCAGCAATTTCCAATGACATTTTGGGCACTTTTTTGGAAGTTTCCAGGCCCACCCAAGTGCCCATGACAGGTGTGGGACCCATAGGAAAATTCATCTTGTTCATGCCGATGACCCTTTAAGACAAAATAAAGATATAGGGGATTGAGCTCTGAGGAGTTTCACCTTGGTAATTACTAGTAATATAATTTCTTTAAGTACAAGGATAGAAAAGGTAAGATAAAGGAGAATGTCAAAAGATAAGACAAAGGTGGATGCCAACTTTTACTTAAATTTTTAACATTACCATTAGTTGTTTCAGGATGTTTGAGAGTGGTTCCAAGTTCCAACCTCATGGAACTTTGTATGGACAAAGTAGAATTTCATATCCCATTCAAAATTCAGCAGACTTAATAGTTTTAGGATTTCAGGGTTGGTAAGATTGTAGCATTTCCACTAGAATCTATCATGTATGAAGGTATGGGATTGGCATTTGTCAAGACCACCAAGCTATGGGATTATGCATCATGTAATCATCTATGAGAGCTAATATAAGAGTCAAGACAGGGTTTCCTTCTAAAATGGCATTTATGTGTATCATTCTTATTTTCTTGCAAGATAATGTGTTATTTAAGAAAACAAACTATATATCTATATTATTTGTATTTTTTATATACCATACTTCCCTACATACCCATTTTTTTTTTTGGGGGGGGGGGGGTCATGTTTCTAGGCATTCCCGTTTCAAAAACTTGTACACGTTTCCAGGTTTCACGCAAATTAGGAGCACACATATCCACAACAGGTCTCGTATCCATAGCTAAGCCTGGAAATTCATTCCAAGAGGGGTATGCCTACTTTATGTCATCCAAGTTAAAACCATGCCACCAAGACTGCACATAGGCCGAAGAACCAGCAACATTCCATGTGTCACACCCTGGGACAAATCTGGCAGCAGTATTTGGCATAGTGGAAAAAATCGCCGATGTCCCAAAAAATCGTGATTTTTTCTGGCTGCCAATTTTTCGGCCCAAAAAAATTGCCATTTTTCAAAAGATCAGACATCTGAAAAAATCGGGAAAAATCGGCAAAAAATCGCTAAGCAAATTTTGACCCTATTAAAGTACAAATTTTGCATTTTTAATGCTTTCCGTGGTTTGCCAATGTTGCCGAGAAGATGTTTTCTAGACCCTCGCCGATTTTTTGCCAATGCCGATTTGTTCCACTATGGTATCTGGTATCAAAAACACAAATATTTGGACCCCAGCTGACTCCCCAGGAAGAATTCAGAGAGATGCCTTTAGACTCCCACTTTAAGGTTACACCATTTAATATTTATTGAAAAATCCTCATCCGGAATCTTGTGCAAAAAGTAAAGGATCACTCCCCTTTGATCCATTTTTTTCTTTATTCAGTATATTTAGCATTTCTGTTCATAAAGAACTGGAGTTTTTCCTGGACTTGGGCCGATTTGAGTTGTTCTTGATTAACATTGCTTGAAATAGAGGTTTCAAAAGAGGGACTTTGACATTCATAATCTTTTGATGTCACAGGTTGGACCCCTGCACCAACAGCAACACCACAAGAAGAATTTTGGAAAGAATTACGGGCATATCATCAAACAGAATGTGTGTGTTATCTTCAGGCAGTGATTTTGTATCTGAATCAATCTCACCAAGACTGACATTCTATCCCTGGGGAAGAAGAGGTTTTTAATGCCATCTCGACCTCATTTAAATTGCTAATCTCTTCCTCTCACTGCTGTTTCCTGGCTAGCAGGTTCTGCAGCTGTTGGCCATTCAAGAATAGATGCAGAACCACCACTCTCATCATCTGCAGGAGGGGTGGCATAGCTAGCAAAGCACTGGTCCAATGATCTCGCTGTTGGGGTTCTCTGATCATGACCACCATAGTTCAAATCACTGGTCTGTAGAGGAATTAACTCTCGAACATGACTGCACTCTCTAGACCTGCTTTGCCTGAAGTAAACCACACCATCATCAAACAAGGGGTCATCAACAGAACCAGACCCTCAATGAAATACCAGATCCATAGATCGGGGGTAGTTGGACAAGTGTCTGCCAGATATGGGACTCCTACCCCTAGGCCATCAACCTCCTCTTCTATTCATCATATCCCTCTGTATCTCATACTTCAAGTTAATGTTAGATCCTATCTTTATCGGATCACTGATTGTTGTTATAGAAAATCTTCAAGTTTAAATGCAAAACCGGATAACTAAGTATTATTGAATTCAAGTTTTTTAAAAAGAAATGAAATCTGCAGAACATCTTAACCAAAACAAGAGAAGTTATTTAAACATTGTTGCTTACTCAGAACATAATTCTATCAATGGCATAGATTCTGGGCTTCAATTGTAATCTCTCTTATACTGGATTCATTTAATGTGAAACTGACATCAGAGTTTACACTCCACCTTTGAGGGTGACTGTCAATTTCTAATGGTGATATTTTTTGTAATGAATTGTTTAATTTTTGTTTTATGTTCTGACTGGATGGAATCCAACAATATATAGTGACACAGGCTACCATAAGCTGCCAAGCATTTGCTAAAAAAAATAGAACAAAAGAACATAGCTAAAACCAGTAAAAGGTTGAAAATATCAAGCTCCTGTGCAGGAGGGCATAGAGAAAGAAATTGAAAAAGAGAAAAATACAACAGCAACACAGATAAATTATGCACTAGAAATGACAATGATAGCAACCCTTGTCCCACCTCATTGTGTCTTCACATAGCTGGAAACATCCATATATGAATCAGTGTTTTAAAAACCAGTCAACTCGGAACCGGAACCGGCCAAGTTGACCAGTTCAATCCTCATCTACCTCAAACCAGGACAAAACTTGGCCCGGAGGCTGGTTTGGTACCAAACCGGCTGGTTTTTATGTTCTAACTGGATGGAATCCAACAATATATAGTGACAGGCTACCATAAGCTGCCAAGCATTTGCTAAAAAAAATTGAACAAAAGAACATAGCTAAAACCAGTAAAAGGTTGAAAATATCAAGCTCCTGTACAGGAGGGCATAGAGAAAGAAATTGAAAAAGAGAAAAATACGACAGCAACACAGATAAATTATGCACTAGAAATGACAATGATAGCAACCCTTGGCCCACCTCATTGTGTCTTCACATAGCTGGAAACATCCATATATCAATCAGTGTTTTAAAAACCGGTCAACTCGGAACCGGAACTGGCCAAGTTGACCAGTTCAATCCTCATCTACCTCAAACCATGACAAAACTTGGCCCGGAGGCTGGTATGGTACCAAACCGGCCGGTTTTTCATTAACTTGGTCGAGGCAATACAAACATGCCCAAGGTGAATGCGTGGAGGCTAGACACTGATGTTTAATAAAAATTGACTAGTCTTGTACATATGACAATGAAGTCATTGATATTGAATGGTAAAGTTAAATTCTTACTTAAATTTTTAACATTACCATTAATTGTTTCAGTGTTTGAGAGTCTTTCCAACCCCATTGAACTTCATATGCAAAAAGTAGAATTTTAGATCCCATTTAGAATTCAACATACTTAATAGTTTACAGGATTGCAAAGTTTTCACTAGAATCTAACATGTATGAGGGTAAGGGATTGGAATTTAATAAAGCACACCAAACTCTCTCTGTATCTTGATGTTGGTGGTGTTGATGCCTAATTGTTGAGGTCGATTGAACTGCTCTATCATGACCAAGTAATAAAATGTATCCTTCAGGGAAGTGTTGCCTCCTTACACGCATCTGGGGGTTAACGCAGCAGAAATCTTCAAGCTGCTCGGTGTGTCCTTGGGGACAAATCTCGAGTCAAGTGTTGTCACCTGATCCTGACTCCTTCGTTTAGGCCAACAAGAAACTTTGCAAAATTTACGAGTTTAATTCAACAACATAAAAAAATATATCAATAATCGCAATATGATTGAAAGCAAATAGAATTGCAAAAATTAAACTAGTGCCTTCATGAAGTCAAAATAATAAATGTTGCTGAAAATGGGAAAATATTTTGTTGTGTACTTGGTCAATTTTAATTATTAAAATGATGAGTAATTAAAGGAAAAGGAATTCCCGATATACCAAATGTTACTAGGAATATGTTCAAAATTGGGGAAAAGTGGTTCTATACAAGAAAATGTGCGCTAGATAGAGTCGTGGGGGGGTGTTCAATACTACACCAACAAGGATGTAGTCTAACAGGACCCCACGGTAACTTTCTAGTTGTTCCTGCTTTCCCTAAAGAATTTTTCTACTATTTCTTAAATTAATTACGTCGAATTTCCGTAATGTTCTAGGTTGTTAATTTTATTAAAATGAGTTGATTAATTAGATGTGAAAAAATTAATAAGTGCACAATTCTGCTTTTGATATCCCCAAGTCTCAGACAAGGCTGTGAGGGGTAGAGCATACACGGAATATGCAAATGTTTGTTTCAATTTATAAAGCAAAGTACAAAAAGATGCAGCCCTTTTAGGATGGATTGTGTGGTTATGTAAATAGAGAATCAAATAAATTGGTGAGACTAATTACTACGACCATAAAATGTCGGGTTAGTATTTGATTACTTTGAATGAAATTGTAAACTTGAAATAAACTTGAATTGATCTAAAATTATTATAATAATTAAATCTAATCTAAAAAATCAAACCACTTCAAGGACAGATACAATCTTCCCCCAAAATAGGGGAACGAGGGTGTGGGAGCCATAATCCCACTTGCTCTTTTGTTAAATTATTACAATGTTGATAATTTAATAAGAGGTTGTCTTTTGACCTTATAAATTGATAAAAAAAGGCTTGCAATATGTTGTCCATCGATTGCACACTAGCAGCAGAAATTTTCTGAAAGTTGTCTCCTCACTTAGGAAAGTGGGAGAGGTGTGACCTTGGGGGCAAACACAGAGCCAGGTACTGTCACCTACTCCTAGCTCCTTGGTTTAGGCTAACTCCTAACGAAGCCAAGGGGGGTAGTCCCTAACAAAGAGTTTTCTATGGCTCAATGTTTAAGTTGAGTTTTTGATGTTTGGATGCGGATAGGTGTTGTTTAGGAGTTATTGTGATTAGAAATTATTAGAATTATGAATTTTGAACACAAGACAAAGCAATTCGTGTTGCTATCACAAGAATTAGAAGATAGACAATAATTTGAGAACTCACGAAATGATAAAGCATTCACAGATATAAACTTTTAATCAAAATATCCAATGGACAAATGGCCCAGATTATCAATAGTGGATAAAACAAAGAACCAATGCCTATGGAGTCAACTTATCAGAGATGCTTCGATTGTAAAGATGATGTGAACCTCAAAATAATGCCAGTGAATGTTTATTGCGCTTAATCTTGGTTAATTTTAAAGTTTTTAGATGGTCTTGTTTGGGGCTTCGGCGAAAGGTTTCAATAGCCAGGAAAATATTCCAAGTTAATCCGTTGGAGACATGACGGCCCGCCCATTATCTCAAGCTGGTATCACGAAGATTGACCAGCTAGCTGAGACTCTAGACAGCAGGGAGTTCCGACCCCTTTACTAAGAAAAACTTAGGAAATTTTCTACAACGTCGATGCGTTGGTTATGGGTAAAAATTTTATTGTGTTTTATTTGCGAACTTAGCAAGTCCGTTCACTGTTCTGAGTACGAGCCCAACTCGAAAGTCGGCAAAGCATACTAGATGAAGGATAATCAACGAAGTAAATTAATTAGGGGAATGTGAGTTGCAAAATTTTATTAAGTAAATTAATTAAAACTCTCCGAGAGAGAGCGCTCTTGACTTTGTCTTATGACAACAGTTCAAGAGACTTAGCTAAACTATACGCTTGATGCAAGGGTATGCAGTGGGAATGCTCTCCGATAGAGAGTGCTCTTGACTTGGATTACAGCAAGTTCAAGAGACTTTAGCAATTAATTGATTAACCTCAAGAAAATTAAAAGAATAAATCTACCCAAGAATCTCTTTCAGGTTTTTAGGCCCTAATCGGGAGAGCATGGGGGTAAGTAACAAAAAAAACCACAATAAAAAAAGCAACTCTCCGAGAGAAAGCACTCTTGATCCACCTTATGGTGAGATTCAAGAGATTTTGATTCTTTTTAAGTTTTGCAATATTATATCAAAAGAAACAAAACTTGACCTAACTAAGTAATGAAATAGGAAACTTTTTCTCTTTTCTACTTTATGATAGATAAACTTTTCAAAAGTAAACTACCTTTCCCTATTCTATTCTAAGCATTTATTCTACAAGTATGCAAACATGAAAAGGGACGATACAAGCTTCCCCCAAATGGGGGAAGAGAGGCGTGGGAACCTTAATCCCACTTGCTCTTTATTATATTTTTTACAATGCTTTCTTTGACTCTGCCTTTGACTTTTCTTGAGAGAACAAGGTGAGAAAAGGATGGAAAGAAGAGGGAAATATTTTGTCTTTTTGTGCTCTTTGCTTGCTTCCTTGTTTGCCCTTAGCCTTTGGGCTTTTCTCGATTCTTCCTGAAAGTAAGAGCTTTAAACAATTCAAACGTTATATGTTAATTAAAAATTAAAAGAAATCAAACTACAAACCAATACTTAACAGAGGGGTAAAATTCTTACGGTGAAAGAGGAGGAAAGAGAGAGGAGAAAAGGCTATGAAAAGGGAGAGAGAAAAGGGCAAAAAGGGGTTGTCCAAAAGGCAAAAAAGGGCTGCAAAAAGTAAGAAAAGATGGCTACAAACTAACAAAAAGAGGGCAGCGAACTACGAGAAGAAAGAGGAAAAGAGGGCAGCAAAAGGGAAAGAGGAAAAGCAGGCCAAACAAGGCGATGGAAGGGAAGCCAAAGGGTGGAAAAAAGTAAACTAGGGCTTCCTAAACTAACCGGTAACCAAAGAAATGACAGATTCGAAATTTGAAGATGAAGCTTTGGAGTAAGATCTCCTTGTGTTTTTCCTCTTGGAAAAAGCCCAACTTTGTAGGTCCTGAAAGACAACAATGTTAGAAGGTTCTTATGATGATGGAGATGAGATTGATGCAACTGAGCTCGCACCCTTCTCCAAACAGCAAGATCTGTTAAGACAATCAAACTCAAAACCCAGTGAGATCAAACAAAATAACTAGTATGCTATGAACATTTCAATACTTCATATAACTGAATACTTGTATTCATCTAGATTACGATAAACTTTGCATAATAATCCAACTTGACAGCTGCAAATGGAAGATCTTATGTTCTAACAATAGACTTCTAAAGCTAGTTATTTGATTCAACACATGAGTAACAAATTGAAAGCAAGGAAAGAAATCACCTCATAATAGACACATCCACCAATGAAGAAACAATCACATAGACCTCCAAAGTCGAAAATCTTTATTCAATAAAATACTGATTACAATTTTTGCAGAGTTTCTATGCCCCAAAAGTCCATCTTTAAGAGCTCATAAGAGCCTCTTCTTATACAATGAGAGAAGGCCTAAACCCTAACATCACACCACGCAGGGAGGGCGCAATACCTAATGATCAAGCCATGTTGATGAGCCAAACCTAAAAAAAAGAGGGTGAGAGTGAGGGGAGGCCTCCACCTAGGCAAGGCGCCCCCACTCCAACCCTAACCAAACCATCACCATCCAATAGGTGGCCTCCACCAACAAAAGCGTGAGCTTCCAAAGCTTTGACGTGAGGCATGAGGAAAGAGCACACATGAGGGATGATGAAGGTAGGCGTGAAGGCTTGGAAGAGTCCAGAGCTAGGTATGGAGGAGCCAATACCTAGAAACCAATAACACATGTCACTTTTCAACCTCGAATGAATCACCGAGCCAATGAACAAGCTCCACCTCACCCAAACGTGGTCATCACTGAAGGAGGCGAGTTGGCTAAGTGGCTGAGGACTCAATGCTCACTGAATGCTGACTGAAGTCGATTTGTGTTAACTCCAAGCATCATTAATGCTTGATGCCATGTCATTCTGCATTTCATTTTGTTCAATTCGGATTAATTTGGAGAGATTTGGATTTTCTCCAAAATAATCATTTTTATTATTTAATCAATAATTTCTCCAAAACTGACTTTTTTGAGAAATTATGAGTTATGTGGCTGAATGATGATCTGAAACTTGGAGCTAGCTGGCTAGCTGATCATGAATGATTTTTGGCTTTAAGGTTAGAGCCTTCAATCACTGAAAACGGACCCTGGATGGATGACTTATTACAAATTGAAATTTTCCATTTAAATTATGGAAAAATTTAATTAAAAACTTAGGAAAAATAAAAAATAAAAAATTTGACGCGTCGGGTAAAAAATTTTCGGAAGTTTTTTCTAATGATCCTAGTGACTTAGGACATGACCATAGCTTATTCTAATAATGTCTAGTAGGTTTATACATACTCAATTGGGCTCTAATAACCCCCCAAGGCCCAGAATTCAAAATCGGGCATTCCAACTTTGGAGGAAGCGGGAGAAAACTTGTCAATTATACTCGGCTATAGGCAAAGCATAATTGTCAAAGGCAAAAAACTCCCTGGAATACCTTAGTTGAGATTCTACGTCTTAGGAGACCGAACCACTCAAAACACCCTACTAGCACATTTTATTATAAACCCCGTGGGGCCATGGTCATAATTACTGAAAACAAAAACTGACTAGCCAAAATTGGCTAGGCACAAAGGCGGATCATCTGATACACTGGAAACAAACATTTATCATGTTTGTCAAATGGCGGCTCGTCAGGTAACCCAACTATGATACAAATAAGTTGGAAACATCTGGCTCCAACTGCGGGACAGGTACTCGCTTGATTTACTGATCAAAGAGAGTACTTGAGAATCCATGAATCTCTGGTACCTATATGTAAACGGAAGTGTCTTAGTCCCATGTATATGATATAAAAAATAAGCCATGATGAAATACCAGAAAAAATATTTTTTTGCTTTTCAAATCAAAGTGCATAAAACAAAACTTTTTCTTTTTCAGCATATAAATGAAATATGATACAAATGCTAATATACAAAAGTTAAGATACAACATTCTACATGGATATGATACATAAAATATGGTACAAAAATAAAGTACGTAAAAATACAACAAGGATGGGTTTAGAAAAGCCCTGGGATGACCCCTTGGTCATCTTGGAGGTTGTTTCGATAAAAGGGCTTCAAGTTTTGGCCATTCATGGGCAAGGTTAATGTATCTCCATCCATGGTGTTAAGTAAAAAAGAATTTGTGCCAGCAGTGTCGCGGATGATAAACGGGCCTTTCCAAAGGCTATCAAATTTTCCATGCTTCCCAGGCTTCTCCCTTCTCTTATCCCATAAGAGAACAGTATCCCCTATTTGGAAAGATCTCAGCCTAGCTGACTTATTGAAAGTGCCCTTCCTGCTTTCTTAATGCCTGAGGGACTGATCAAGGGCAGCTCTTCTAGATTCATCCAACTCTATGATCTTATTGATCCTCTGTTCCATTTCTGATTGTTCTGTGCCATATTCACTTAACATTATGAAGATTGGAATCTGCATGCTGACTGGAAGAGTGGCTGTGAGTCCATAAACCAACTCAAAAGGGGATTTCCCAGTTGAGTTCTTCTTGGTAATCCTATCCGCCCACACAGCATACTTAATCTTGCTATCCCATGATCTTTTATTATCACCAACAATCTTCTTAAGGATAGTCATTAGGTTTTTATTTGTGGACTCAGCCAGTCCATTGCCCTGTGGGTAATAATCAGATGAGTGGGATAGGATAATGCCATATTTGAAACAGAGATCATTTACCTTTTCGGAACTGAAAGCCTTGGCATTATCGGTTGTTATTTTTAGGGGAGTTCCAAATCTGGTGATGATTCTTTCCTCGATGAAATCTATAACAACCTTCTCAGTGGCATTTTTAGTGGGTATGGCCTCTACCCACATGGTGAAATAATCGGTTGCCGTAAGGATCCAACAAAAACCATTGCTAGAGTTATCCTTAAATTTGCCAATAAAATCAAGCCCCCATTGCTGAAAGGGGGCAAGATTGCTGAAAGGGGGCAAGGACCACAACAGGTGTAAGGGGAAGCGCTGCCAACTTCTGCCTCCTAGTGAAAAGCTGACACTCTTGGCAACACTTGACATGTTTATGAACATCTGCAAAAATGGTGGGCCAATAATATCCAGCTCTCAAGATCTTGTGGGTAGTTGTATTTGCTGCGTAATGGCCTCCACAAAATCCTGAGTGAAATTCTGCCAAGATTTTCTTGGAATCTTGTTCGTTTATGCACCTAAGTATGATACCATCTGGGTTCCTCCAACCCAGACCCTCTTGGGTAAAGGCAATACCTAGTAGTCTTGAGTCTCAAAGCCCTACGCTTGTGACCTTTGAGGTGATCCGGGCAAGTGAGATGGAGAAGGAAGAAAATGATATCAAAATACCAATGATTGTCAAGCTCTTGAAGGGCAGGAGTCATGGCTAGCTGAGGAGCATTATTTTCAGCAATCATTTCAATAGCTTCTTCATTCTTTTGGGTAAGCATTTTGGCAAGGCCCTGACCTTTGATTGACTTAGTGGGCTTTATTTCAAGGTCATACTCCTGGATCTTGGACACCCATGTGCCCCTTACTCCTAAGCAATCCTGTTGAGACAGGATGTCTTTCACTGCAATGTGGGGAACATATCCAATAACTTTAGAATACCCAATATAGGTCCTGAAATGTTTTAAAGACTTAACCAAGGCATAAGCCTGCTTTTCCATTATGGTATACTTTAATTCGGAGTTCTGCAAGGCTCTACTCATGAATGCTATAGGTTGCTCGAACCCTTCGAAGTTCTTTTGGAGCAATACACCGGCAATAGTGTCTTCTGAAGCAAAGGAAAAGATCATGAAATCTTTCGCATAATCCAGGCTGACTAAGACTGGAGACCTGGTAATGGCATTCTTTATAGAATCAAAGGTTTCCCTTCCTTCACTAGTCCATACAAACTTGGCATTTTTCTTAAGTAAGGCCTGCATAGGTTTCATTAATTCGGCCAAGTTAGGAATAAATCTTCCGATAAAATTTATATGACCATTGAAAGATTGGAGGGCTTTCACATTCTTAGGTAGGGGAATCTTTCTTATGGCCTCTATTCTTTCAGGGTCAATCTTGACACCGTCCTTATTGATGATGTGTCCCAAGAGTTTTCCTTCTTCTATGCCCAAAACTGACTTAGCCGGTTTCAAAGAAATACCAGACTTCCTACATCGCTCAAATATCTGCCTGAGATGACCAACACGGCTGGATCTTTTTTTCGAAAATACAGTAAGATCATCTTGATACATCTCAATGATTTTGCCAATCAACTCCTTGAAAGCATAATCCATGGCCCATTGGAAAGTAGCTCCGGCATTTAAAAGGCCAAAAGACATTCTCAGATATTCAAAAGTGCCCCAAGGAGTTGTGAAAGTGGTTTTATGCCTATCCTCTTCTTGAATGACCACCTGATTATAACCAGAAAAACCATCTAGCATCGACATCATGCTTGATCCAGTGACCCGTTGGAGGAGGGTCTCCATGTTGGGGAGGGGGTAATTGTCCTTCTGACATGCTATGTTTAGATTTCTGAAATCTATACATATCCTTAAACTCCCATTCTTTTTTCTAACTACTACCAAGTTAGAACACCACGTTGAATGTCTTGTAGGAGCTATTATTTCTGCTGCTAACATTTTTTCTAACTCATTTTTTATGATTGGTGCTAACTTAGGATTTATTCGCCTAAGTTTTTGTCTGAAAGGCTTGCCCTTTTGACACTCTGGTTTCAAGGGAATAGTATGTTGAAAGACATCTTCCCTATATGCTTTGAGTTCGTCATAAGTAAAGGCAAATACATCCCTATACTCTTTTGACCAAGTTTATAAGGTTGTTCCTTTCTTTTTCGGAAGTACCTTTTCCAATTTTTATTATTTTAGGTTCTGTTTCCGTCCAATGTTGATTTCAATATAATCCCCCGGTTTCATTTGCTCAACATTACTCTTTTTTCTGTCATGTCTGTCAAAGATGTTTTCTAAGGCAACTAGACCACGTGGGACAGGATTGTTAAACTGGTTGCCTTCTCCATGGTACTCTTTATTTTCCTCCTGATCATTTACTTTAAAGTTTAGGAATTCATCGACATTATGAATAAATCTCAAAATTTGCTCAACATCATTGAAGACCTGCCAATGTTCTACATTATCAGGAACAGAAGGTCTGAAGTTAATCTCTAAAGGACAATCCCCCTCTAACATCTCATCTAATGGCTGAAGAGTTGACACTGAAACTGCAAGCTTATCGGAGGCACTATTCTGATCTCTAGGGATTGCTTCTATATTAAGGGTATCAAAGAATTCCATTGTATCCCAGATTGCATTTCTATACTTTTTAAGTCTTTGACACTTACATGCAAATTGACTCTTAACTTGTTGGACAATTAAGTCAGAATCTCCTTTAATACTAAGCAACTTGATCCCCATGTCCTTGGCAATCTCAATGCCTAGTAGAAGTGCCTCATACTCCACCACATTGTTTGTTGCTTCAAATTCTAATCTGAAAGCAAAGTTGAAAACCTTACCCTCCGATGAAATAGTGACAACCCCAGCCCCTTTTCTTGTTCTAGAGTAAGCACCATCAAAATTCATCCTCCATAATTCACTAAGTTTTTCATTTTTTATGTCTTCTTGGAGGGGTTCCAAGAGGGTGGAGTTGATTTGATAGGTCCCATGTTCATCAATGTGGTAAGCATACTCATTTAATGGTCTTTGAGGGTTTTCAACATGGTGTCTTTTTTCCTTTTTAGAATACAACTTTACAAGTGAAAACTCCGATGTTGGTACGATGGCATAGGTCCAATCCATTTGAATTGATCCTCCCAAAGCGGCACCCCATTTCCTAGAAAGCAACATCCCCCACTTGTCTGGCACATCAATAACAAGGATGTCCATGGTGATCTGGATATCTGGATACTTAGCCAATCTAACTACCTGATTTTCAATCATCCCTTCAACTTTAACCGGTCTAGAGTCCATGGCACATACATTTTGGTATGGCCTTGTAGTTCTTAAGTCAAGCTACTGCATGACTTTTTTGGTCATGATGCTGGAACTAGATCCTGAGTCTAACATACAATTGTGTAGAAGAAGATCACCCATCATCAATGATACATAAAAATGGGGATGATCTTCTTTACTTGGGTCCCTAGTATGTAGAACTATAGGTGGATCGTCAAAGACATTATTTGAGGTTCGCTTCACGGTATCAGAAAAAGTGACCTTCATAGGGGTAAGGGGCTTTATAGGATTTGAAGGGATTTTTTCAGTTTGAGGATCAACATTACTTGGAGGGTCTAGGATTTTCAAGAGTCTCTCTCTTTGGCCAGGGATTTTGCATAATTCAAGGACTGGAACAGGACCTTTTGTATTTGTTAGCCAATTACCTAAGTCAAAACTTAAATCAACAATTTCTTTAGTTTCTACTTCTTTGGGAGGATTAGGAGCTGTTACCTTGGAAACATTCTATGCAGAAGACTCCTCTCTTGCTTTTCTTTGGTAAGTTATTCCTTTGAATTTTTGAGTGTTGTTGATCTGCTCGGATGAAGGCATTTCTCCATAGTATTGAGTTAAATTGTCAACTTTCTTTTCATAACGATTGGCCTGTGGCCAATTTCCTATGGAGATGTTAGGGATGTCATCTATGTTGTTGATGTAATCAGGCTCGCTTGTTGACGTACTAGGACCACAACCTTTAGGGTGACCATGCTCTTGAACATAGCATGCGTAGTGGCAACCAGATTCCTCATGGAAATCTCTGCATGCTCTGCAAAATGGCTTATAATGCTCAACCATGTTAGCAGCCTCTAACTGATGAGGAGGCCTCTGCTCATGGTTGGGCGGCTTTCTTTGCCAAGTTGGCTTGGTAGGAAAGGTTCTTGGAGCAGGCTGAGTTTGAGTTCTTTCCATTGCTATCACCCTATTCTATATTTCCTTCAACTGCGCTAAGTGTTTCTGTTCAGCTTCTTCCATGTTTTTCTTCATTTGCCTTTTCATTTCAATCATCTGCTTTTCATAAGCATCCTTCATAGCTGACAAAGGATCCTTATCTTTGGGTTTATTTATTTTCACAGGTGTTGAAGACCTTGAATAACCCTGGAGGTTGGATTCACCTGATGACTACATGTTCAAGTCAATTTTAATTGCCATTTCTTGAGCTTGGACCAAGTTAGCAGGCTCCTTGTCTCTTATCTGGTATTGCATCTTGCCACTAAGTGCCTCAATGTAATAGACCAGAATGGTTGGTGCAGTTGGGGCATAAGCAGTAGGGATAGCTTTTGACAATTCGGTGAATCTAGTATTGGACTCATCCATCGTTTCAGTATCCTTCTTTTTTATGTTGGTCAGAGATGCAAGTTGATGCTGAGGTTCTTTCTTTTCACCGAACTTATTGGTGAAAGAGGTTTTGAAAGCAGCTAGAGTATCAAAAGCGTTGTCTGATAAATTGTTATACCATTCGTCGACTTTTCCATCCAAAGATAAAGCAAATAACTTCATGTAGACATCATAATGTTGGCTTATAGGATCACTGACATAGGCATTGATGCATCTAGAAAAGTTTCTAAGATGCATGACGGAAGTTGTGGCATCAGTGCCAGTGTACATTGGGAGTTTCTCGACAACTTTGTCTGGAAGACAATGGGGTTGACCTGCTATCTAAGAAAAATAGAGTTGAGTAAAATACTCACCCATTATGTCGAAAACACAAGTGTTAATGTTTTCTTGAGAATTAGTTTCTAGAAATAAACTATGGATGTCCAACAAGGACTGAGATCCAAGATCCTCAAGGATCCTACGAGAAGCAAGTTTATTTAGCCTTCTCCTATAAACCCTTTCAAGCTCAGGGATAAAACTAAGTAAACCTTCAGAGTTTCTTCTGGTTGAATACCTTGGTAAAATTAAAGACAGTAGAGTCGCCAGATGGATTTCAAGTCTAAGATTAGCGAGTTGATTAAACTAAAAAATCTATCAAAATAGGTAACAACTAGAAAAAACTAAGGTCGTCCAGGAACAAAAAATTTGTCCCTGACAACGACGCCAAAAGATGTTGTCCGCCGATTGCACACCAGCAGCAGAAATTTTCCAAAAGTTGTCTCCTCACTTAGGAAAGTGGGAGAGGTGTGACCTTGGGGCAAGGACAAAACTAGGTACTGTCACCTACTCCTAGCTCCTCCGTTTAGGCTAACTCCTAACAAAGCGAAGGGGGGTAGTCCCTAACAAAGAGTTTTCTATGGCTCAATGTTTAAGTTAAGTTTTTGATGTTTGGATGCGGATGGGCGTTGTTTAGAAGTTATTGTGATTAGAAATTATTAGAATTTTGAATTCTGAACACAAGACAAAGCAATCCACGTTGCTATCACAAGAATTAGAAGATAGACAATAATTTGAGAACTTACGAAATGATAAAGCATTCACAAATATAAACTTTTAATCAAAATATCCAATGGACAAATGGCCCAGATTATCAATAGTGCGTAAAAGAAAGAACCAGTGCCTATGGAGTCAACTTATCAAAGATGCTTCAATCGTAAAGATGATGTGAACCTCAAAATAATGCCAGTGAATGTTTATTGCGCTTAATCTTGGTTAATTTTAAAGTTTTTAGATGGTCTTGTTTAGGGCTTCAGCAAAAGGTTTCAATAGCCAGGAAAATATCCCAAGTTAATCCATTGGAGACATGACGGCCCGCCCAGTATCTCAGGCTAGTATCGCGAAGATTGACCAGCTAGCTGAGACTCTAGACAGCGGAGAGTTTCGACGCCTTTACTAAGAAAAACTTGGGAAATTTTCTACAACGCCGGTGCATCGGTTATGGGTAAAAATTTTATTGTGTTTTATTTGCGAACTTACCAAGTCCGTTCACCGTTCTAAGTACAAGCCCAACTCGAAAATCGGCAGAGCATACTAGGTGAAAGATAATCAACGAAGTAAATTAATTAGGGGAATGTGAGTTGCAAAATTTTATTAAGTAAATTAATTAAAACTCTCCGACAGAGAGCGCTTTTGACTTTGTCTTATGACAACAGTTCAAGAGACTTAGCTAAACTATATGCTTGATGCAAGGGTATGCAGTGGGAATGCTCTCCAATAGAGAGTGCTCTTGACTTAAATTACGACAAGTTTAAGAGACTTTAGCAATTAATTGATTAACCTCAAGAAAATTAAAAGAATTAATCTACCCAAGAATCTATTTCAGGTTTTTAGGCCCTAATCGGGAGAGCATGGGGGTAAGTAACAAACAAAAAAAACACAATAAAAAAAAAAAGCAACTCTCCGATAGAGAGCACTCTTGATCCACCTTATGGTGAGATTCAAGAGATTTTGATTCTTTTTAAGTTTTGCAATATTATATTAAAAGAAACAAAACTTGACCTAACTAAGTAATGAAATAGGAAACTTTTTCTTTTTTCTACTTTATGAAAGATAAACTTTTCAGAAGTAAACTACTTTTCCCTATTCTATTCTAAGCATTTATTCTACAAGTATGCAAACATGAAAAGGGACAATACAAGCTTCCCCCAAATGGGGGAAGAGAGGTGTGGGATCCTTAATCCCACTTGCTCTTTATTATATTTTTTACAATGCTTTCTTTGACTCTGCCTTTGACTTTTCTTGAGAGAACAAGGTGAGAAAAGGATGGAAAGAAGAGGGAAATATTTTGTCTTTTTTGTGCTCTTTGCTTGCTTCCTTGTTTGCCCTTAGCCTTTGGGCTTTTCTTGATTCTTCCTAAAAGTAAGAGCTTTAAACAATTCAAACGTTATATGTTAATTAAAAATTAAAAGAAATAAAACTACAAACCAATACTTAACAGAGGGGTAAAATTCTTACGGTGAAAGAGGAGGAAAGAGAGAGGAGAAAAGGCTATGAAAAGGGAAAGAGAAAAGGGCAAAAGAGGGCTGTCCAAAAGGCAAAAAAGGGCTGCAAAAAGTAAAAAAAGATGGCTTCAAACTAACAAAAAGAGGGCAGCGAACTACGAGAAGAAAGAGGAAAAGAGGGCAGCGAAAGGGAAAGAGGAAAAGTAGGCCAAACAAGGAGATGGAAGGGAAGCCAAAGGGTGGAAAAAAGTAAACTAGGGCTTCCTAAAGTAACCGGTAACCAAAGAAAGGATAGATTCGAAATTTGAAAATGGAGCTTTGGAGTAAGATCTCCTTGTGTTTTTCCTCTTGGAAAAAGCCCAACTCTGTAGGTCCTGAAAGACAACAATGTTAGAAGGTTCTTATGATGATGGAGATGACATTGATGCAACTGAGCTCGCACCCTTCTCCAAACGGCAAGATGTGTTAAAACAATCAAACTCGAAACCCAGTGAGATCAAACAAAATAACTAGTATGCTATGAATATTTAAACCAAGATCAATACTTCATATAACTGAATACTTGTACTCATCTAGATTACGATAAACTTTGCATAATAATCCAACTTGACAGCTGCAAATGGAAGATCTTATGTTCTAACAATAGACTTCTAAAGCTAGTTATTTGATTCAACACATGAGTAACAAATTGAAAGCAAGGAAAGAAATCACCTCATAATAGACACATCCACCAATGATGAAACAATCACATAGACCTCCAAAGTCGAAAAGCTTTATTCAATAAAATACTAATTACAATTTTTGCAGAGTTTCTATGCCCCAAAAGTCCATCTTAAAGAGCTCATAAGAGCCTCTTCTTATACAATGAGAGAAGGCCTAAACCCTGACACCACACCACGCAGGGAGGGCGCAATACCTAATGATCAAGCCATGTTGATGAGCCAAACCTAAAGGAAAGAGGGTGAGAGTGAGGGGAGGCCTCCACCTAGGCAAGGCGCCCCCACTCCAACCCTAACCAAACCATCACCATCCAATAGGAGGCCTCCACCAACAAAAGTGTGAGCTTCCAAAGCTCTGACGTGAGGCATGAGGAAAGAGCACACGTGAGGGATGATGAAGGTAGGCATGAGGGCTTGGAAGAGTCCAGAGCTAGGTATGGAGGAGCCAATACCTAGAAACCAATAACACATGTCACTCTTCAACCTCAAATGAATCACCGAGCCAATGAACAAGCTCCACCTCACCCAGACGTGGTCATCACTGAAGGAGACGAGTTGGCTAAGTGGCTGAGGACTCAATGCTCACTGAATGTTGACTGAAGTCGATTTGTGTTAACTCCAATCATCATTAATGCCCAATGCCATGTCATTCTGCATTTCATTTCATTCAATTCAAATTAATTTGGAGAGATTTGGATTTTCTCCAAAATAATCATTTTTATTATTTAATCAATAATTTCTCCAAAACTGACTTTTTTGAGAAATTATGAGTTATGTGGCTGAATGATGATCTGAAACTCGGAGCTAGTTGGCTTGCTGATCATGAATGATTTTTGGCTTAAGGTTAGAGCCTTCAATCACTGAAAACGGACCCCGGATGGCTGACTTATTATAAATTAAATTTTTCCATTTAAATTATGGAAAAATTTAATTAAAAACTTTGGAAAAATAAAAAATAAAAAATTTGACGCGTCCAATAAAAAAATTTCGGAATTTTTTTCTAAGGGTCCTAGTGACTTAGGACATGACCATAGTCTATTCTAATAATGTCTAGTAGGTTTATACATACTCAGTTGGGCTCTAATAACCCCCTAAGGCCCAGAATTCAAAATTGGGCATTCCAGCTTTGGAGGAAGCGGGAGAAAACCTCGTCAATTATACTCGGCTATAGGCAAAGCATAATTGTCAAGGGCAGAAAACTCCCTGGAATTCCTTAGTTGAAATTCTACGTCTTAGGAGACCGAACCACTCAAAACAACCTACTAGCACATTTTATTACAAACCCCGCGGGGCCATGGTCATAATTACTGAAAACAAAAATTGACTAGCCAAAATTGGCTAGGCACAAAGGTGGATCATCTGATACACTGGAAACAAACGTTTATCATGTTTGTCAAATGGCGGCTCCTCAAGTAACCCAACTATGGTACAAATAAGTTGGCAACACAATAGCTTGCTGGAAGATGGGGATTGAAGAAGGGAAATTTGGAGGTGCTTTGGGAGGTTAAAAACTTCGAAATTTTGCCAACACTTCCTCTTGTTCTGTCAACAATATGCAAAAAAAAACAAGCTAATTGTTTGAAAATTAGTAGATTGTTGTAAAAATACAAAAAAAATACAGCTTAGTACTTACAAAAAATATAGATATTTATGCCACTTTAAGTACTAAAAACATAAACTAGATCTAAGCTTAAGATTGTAAATTTAAAGCACTTTTAGATCTAGTAAGATAAACAAGCTAAGAGATTTATGATAAGTTCTTTTAAAAGAAATCTAAGCTTGCTTGTTAAAAGTAGCCAAAGAGACATTAATTTTTTAAGAGAAAAAGAGAGGTTGTCAAGCTCCGACTTAAATTTCTGTGAGGATGTAGAGATGCCTAAAATTGAAAAAAGCGTTAGATCCAAATAAAAGTGTGAAGAAAAAAGGGATGCAACTGAGCTCCCACTTCTCCTTCATCTAAGATGATCTGCAAGCTACAAATCCTTAAAAACAAGTAAGATCAAAATCCAGTATGTTTTACTAAAAGAAATTAAGAGAGCATAAGTATTACCAACTACAGTCTGCTACTCCTAGATCTCTAATAATAAAAACACAAACAAGCAACTTGAAACAACAAATGCTTGCTCTATGGGCCAACAACGACCTTCTAAGCTAGATAGATGTACAAACTTGAAAGAAAGGAAAGCAGTAACTAACTAAATATCACCTCAATTTAGCATGACATTTGCATTCATGAAACAACTCTTACACAGTTCGGACCTCCAAAGTCTCAACTTTATTCAAAATATAGAATAACTATAAATTACAAGAGAAAAGGATCCTTTCATCCAAAATGAGTGAAGAGACCTTGCTTAAATAGAAAATGAGAGCCAAATGGGGGGCGCACTTGCTAAGAGAGATCGTGCACTTGCTCTGTTGGCTTGAGTTGGAATGGGTTGGCAAAGGCATAAAATCAGCTTACTTCCAAAACCGAACTCTTATAGTCCACTTTATCTTACAAATTTCCATCTTTTCTTGAGAGTTGCGCAATGCACCCCACTTGATTTAGCAAAATCGCCCTGCCTTTATTCGCCGAGAAAAACACTCCAAAGTGTTTTAGAAACCTTAGAAATGTTTCCACTTTACTTTGTCAACTCAGAAAATTCACTTTCAGCATGTTTCCTTTTTTATGACTTGTCGATTTTCTCATTTTATCCATTTTGGTATTTTTTACCATTTTCGTGTAATATTTAATTTTAGAGATAAATAATTACTCAAAAACTATGGGTTTAAGGGTTAAATGGGTGCTCTGAGTTAGAAAATGAGCACCCCCATGCCTAATTATTCCTCCTAACCACACTTTTATGCCTTAAGAATATTTTTAATTAAACCAGGCATGCTTTTTACGAGAAAATTAAAAATTTTCTGAAATAATAAAAACACCTAAGGAGACTTGGTACATGTTCATACGACTCAATATATAACAACATATAATTCTCAAGGAAGAAACACCCTAGAGTAAAGTATCGATGACTAAGTCCTAGGAAAGCCAAACCTTTTACATAATTTCATCATGTTAAGTCATTTATTACAATTCCCCGCAGGGTATGAACATGTCAAAAATAAAAAATAAAAGGGCCATTGATTGGTCTGATGGATCTCAAAACACATGCGATGAACAAGTGATTTGTTCAAGTCTTTGACAACTCACTGGAAATCCACCTAAGTGCAACCTAGTGGATAACAAGAAGCAAAATCACTTATTAAGCATGGGAAGCTTTTGTTAGCTTATTTTTATGTTTGGATTAAGAAGTTTCATCAAAATTGTAGAGTGTTGACTAATGTCCTTGGAGGATCAACTTCGAGATCCAAGGTAGAAGCAAGGGATAGAGCCTAGAGAATAGGATCCCAATATAGGCAAGGATTTTGAGGACTGAGTATTTCCAATTTTGATTCAGATATGTATCGCACTTGGTGCCATTTTGATATATTTACACTTAACAAGGTATATACATGAATAGACTTTGCATATTATGTCTCTAATAGTTTGAAATTATAGCTTGGAATGTTAAATTTATATTTTTTCATTAAAATTGAAATTTTTTATATATTTTTTAATAGTCCGAGTCATTGAAATCAAATTGCTCATGTTCATTGTTTGTTGCGATTTCGGTCCGAGTTGACCCTCAACCAGTTCAACTCCCGGTTCCAAGTTTTAAAACACTGATATGAATATAACACCAGCATAGATCCATCTCAAATCTAGATCTATCAAGCACCGAGAGGGATCCAATTTCTTGAGATGTAAATTTTTTTTATCTTAAACTTTTTACACATTAAGAAAAAATTTACACCTCAAGATATTTGATTCCTCTTTGTGCTTGATATATCTAGGTTTAAAATGAAATCAATATAAAAAAAATTTGTTTAAGCCGACATCATTTGCATTTTTTTTATGGGAGCGGCATATTACATAACGTTACACAACGGTGTTACAACATCTCCCCCATACTGGACGGTAGAGCGCCTTGCTACTTGGTGCAATTAATAAACCCAGATCTATCAAACACCGAGAAGGATCCAATTCTTGAGGTGTAAATTTTTTCTCTTAAATTTTGTACACATTAAGAAAATCTTTACACCTCAAGATATTTGATCCCCATCTGTGCTTGACATATCTAGGTTTAAAATGAAATCAATATAAGACATCATTTGCATTTTTATTTCTATTTTAATGGGAACGGCATGTTACATAACGTTACACAACATTACACGTTACAACATATCCCCCATACTGGACTGTAGAGCACCTCAATACTCTCAATTCAATAAATGCAAGCCTCTAGAGGTATCAGAAATATATCTGTAGCAACAATTTTGCTTCAGGAAACTTGGTAACTAAAGAGAAGAGAGATGCTGCCATGAGGAGAGAAAATGATAAAATATGGGACCAGAAATATGGGTT
>LPNX010176653.1:208771-263126 GCA_001517045.1 Pseudotsuga menziesii | reverse complement strand
GTGGTGACAGTGGTCCCCAGCTCTAACTTGCCCCCAAGGACACACACAGCGGGTTGGAGACTTTCCCGTGTCATAAAGTGTGTATTAGGCGGCAACAGGGTTAAAATCCCAATCAGATTTATTTCACAACCAACCATAACTTGTTCAAGAAGGCCATTTTTATGACTATGTATTATGAAAACATTCACAGTAATCAAAATCCTGTAGATAGCATGCTGTCAAAGACTGTATATTCTACTAATTAAAGCCGTGATAACCTGCAGTCTAAGAGACTTGTTAGAACACAAATGACCTTACGTTTTCATGTCTAATGATGGAAAAATATCAGCAGAATTCCTTGCTTTTCCAGAACTCCCTGCCACAGTAAAATGACAAAGTTTTAGCTAATATGAAACATAATAATTTTTGTCTATAGCATCCAACTCAGATATCTGTTTAAAACTTTAATGATAAAATGACCTATAGATTTGAATCCTGCCCACAAGACCATATAATGATATAGCTTAGTTTATCTATATATCATAGAGGCAATGTATTTAATAAAGAAACACTCACGTCCAAAATACAAACTTTTTTCAATGATGTCCTCATGAGGAAATATCACCCAAATACAATAGCTGTTAATTAACAGCCATTACTCCCCATCTGATGCCACAAACAGAACTACTATATATCCTATAACTAATATAAATAGGTATTAAATGGAAACCAAAATATGCTTAAAAATAAATGCCTAGGAATGCAATTTAACAGTTGATCTGCAATTAGTCAATTCTCGCTAGCTCATTCGATTAAGGTGTGGGTCTCGTCAGCAGAGTGACCCGGGTTCAATCCCCTTTAAAGGTGAGTTAGTTGGGAGGAAACACCCAAAAATCAAGCCATGTTAAGGGTTGGTGTGGCCCAGGCCAGGTGCGATCCCTGGGTGATTTTGATGACTTAGATGCCCCTGAGTTGCGGTTTCTTAGACAATGGTTGAAATGCACTGGCCCCGAGTGACTGGCATTTCTAACAAGCAGACAAATAAACAAACAAACAAAAAATTACGTGCAATTATATAATGGAATCTCATCTTTTGCACAATCTCCCATCAAATTGGTGGCAATGCTGTGCTAGAACTGGGAACAAACAGCAAAAATTCTAAAGGGAAAAGCAATGCAAATAAGTTCCAACTTCCAAATGAGCTCAGAGACATGATATACAATAATAAACTAGACCATGTAAAAATCATTACTAGGAAAAAAATGAAAATTTAAATAAAACTTACAAACCAAAAGGTTGGTAAATCCTTCTGCTCTTCCAGAATAATAATTCATAGAGGAAAGGTCATAGGTTCAAAACAGATTAGCTGGGCAGAGAGCAAATAACAGAGCTCAGTTCTACATTCTATAGCTACTGGTCAAATACCTTCAGAAAGAATGATTGAAAAAATACAGGTACCGGGCAACTTAAAACTTATCATAGATTGGACCAAGGAAAGAAGAAGACAGAAAACCTGCTGCTGATTCCTATCATGAACAGTGTTAGTGAGTTCAGAAAAAAATTCTAGGAAATTCTCTTCTATCATATATATAGGGAATTAAATGAAAAGGCAGACAAGCTCTAAAAGGAGGTCTTATCTATGCAGAAGGGTACACTTCAGGAGGAAGAAACAACAGAGAAAGGCTCCCTAACTGTGAAGATACAGCATCTAATGTGAAGGTCACAAGAGTAAGGAAAAAAGTCTCTTGTGCAGAATTTTATGATTGTTCGTCTAGAGCCTGTAGGCCAGATTTGCTGTTTTTTAAGAATGTGTGTTTTGAAGGGCCTGCTTAAAAATTCAAAGCCCTTGTAAGACTGTTTGGACTTAGGTATATATGTGTGCTGTTTATGCTTTTATACTTACTGGAGGATCACAGACTTTATGCTCTGGGAGTGTCAGAGGACACAGTTCATGTATATTCTGATTTCTGCTTGAAATATCAAATATGATATATTTTTCTTGTAAAAAAGAAAAGTTCAAAACAGATTAGCCCAGTGGGTTAGCTCAATCAGTTCAAATGGACTGTTTCAAGACAGTTCACCATGAGGTCCCCGGTTCTAGTCCAGCTGAAGTTGGAGTCTGGTTGGGTTCCTTTGGGTTACCAGCCATTATTGTGGCTGGTGATTGAGCCACCCTCCATCCAGATATTCTGGGGAACAGGGTGACACACCACAAGGTTTTCCTTGGAAAATATGTTTGAAACAAATTCTATATGACCATCATAACCCTAAAAAATTATAAGATAAGCCATTTAAAACCTGACTATGGGTCCACACAACCCAATGCTGATGCAGAATAACTGCACTGCAAGTTTTACATCTTCCTAAGCATGCTTATTAATCTGGAGAATAAAATAAGTGTTCCTTTTCTTTCACAACAATCATCTGTAATTTTTTTTTGTAGTCATTGCTGACCAAGCAAATGATCCAAATTTTTTGGCCTGCCAATTTTCTGTTTCTTGCCAAGGATACTAATATATTGATAAAAAAGCTAAAAGCCTTGGAATTGAGTTGTTCATGCAATAGAACCATTGAAAATATGTACTTCCATAAATCCTGTCCACATAATACTTTAACAGTTTATGCTTCACAGACACTTGCACTTCTTAATGAGACAAAGCTATCCACTACTAACATCATGGACTGTGGACCATTACTTTGGCCAAAATATTCAATATTGAAATGAATATTATGAAAGGTTTGATGCAATAAAGATAATGATGAAACTATACAGAGATGACATATATTCTGTGAATTAAAGTTTTCTTTGGCTTCTACCATACACAGCATTCATTCCTGAGATAGAGTTGTATCTTTACCTCTTACAGTATCTGGAATATGCCTGGCCATCCGATACTTCTGCATGTGAAAGACATGTAAGTTAACAGGCATGTGTATGAATCATCAACAAGATGAGTAAGACAAATGATAGACAGACAGCAGCCTCATCATAAACAAAACCTGCAAATGACTTTTGACATGGTAAATTGTTAACCCTTCCACATTCATGAGCTTTAAGATACCCTTTGGCGTTGCTCCTGTATGCCAAAAACAGTCTATGAATACAGAAATTTTATACTAGGTAAAACAAAGCAATAAGAAACACACAGCTCACTCAGTTTTAACCTGGTGACAAGTGAGTTACTCACTATCACTACCACCTAGCTGATTAACAGATTCCAGAAAATTCTCATGGATGTCAGGAGTCCATCTCATACGAGACTTGTGAGTAACCCCAGTTTCAGACACTGCTGAGCTGGCACCCATTTGAGTTTCAGAGAGAGCTGTGTAATGCTGCTGTCCATGTATTTCATGCACCACACAATCTGTAGTTGCAGGTTTAGGTGCATGGTAGATTTCCTGCACATACTAGAATATGAAGAACCACCATTTAACTGACTATGGAGAGATGGGAGAAAACAGCAAATGATTATAATTTAACAAACCAATTTATCACCTATCTTCCACATCACAAAATATACTAGAAAAAATATGGTAAGTAGCTCATACTTTTAGCTCAGGGTCTTGAATGTTCTCATCCATAAGGTGTTCAGTCCAACTAGGTGCAAGAGAATCATTATAACAAACCAATTGTTCTTCCCAAGCATGCCAGTCATTTTGTTTAGCATGTAAGTCTTCTGTAACCATCCCATTACTAGCAACATTCAGATTCCTTTGGCTACATTGTGAGGCATTCGCAGAGATATTTAAAACATCTTGAGATGGGTATCCTGACCAGCTCTCCTGATTGATCTGTTTCCTAGAATTACCATAAAATGCAGGCTGTAAGCATCCCAGTCGAGAAGATTGCATAAGAGAAGCAGGACTGGAAATCTTTGGAGCATGGTGGACGAAGGAATGGCTGCCCAGTTGATTTTGCTGGCTATCAAGCTGATTATGCTGCTGAGAAATCACAGGGCAGGTGTAAGGAAGACCTGCACATGATGACAATGAAGCTGAAAACCTTTTCTCAGGAAATAAACACCCTGATACTGAAGAGACGAGATTTATACCCATGGGGTTGCAGTTCATCTCCTTCTCCAGAGACACCAGCTCCAGATTTGGTACCTTGGGGCAGCGAGATGATAGAATAGGAGGCATTGGACAAGAAGGAACCTTCCGAATAAAATTTGGATTCTGTGATAACCCAGAACTGAAAGCTTGGGAAGAAAGACCAGAAGTGGAGGTCCTCATCGCTACCCCATCAAGCTGTGGAATATCATTCATTTGGCAATCCATTTAACCTAACATAGAGCCCAGTCACTACCAAGGGCATGTAATCCTGCAGCACTATACTTCAAAATAAGATGTCCGCTCCAAACACATACACCTCTATCCAAACTCCTCCTTGATAAATCCACCTTGCTTATAATCCCAGCATTTCCATCAATAAACCCAAGCTCTGCATTGCCTGACATAGTCACAAAAACCCTGACAAATTACGTCCAAATTTTATAGTGGAAAAAATGATAGGCAGTTAAAAACAGAAGCCAGAGATCAATCTGGAGAAATAGAACATGCGAAAGAGATATTAATCATCTTAGTTTTTAATCACATTCAAAAACCATCAAAGTTCATACAACAACTTTGCATGCGCTTTTGATTAACATCTGTTGTTCATAATGGCAGAAAAGACTGCCATGTTATTCTCATGACAGAAAAACCTTTCACGGTTTAATTCAAATAAATGAATTAAACCAGTGAATGCTTGAATGTCAACTGAAGGAATTAAAAAGTACACAGGAAAGAAACTAATTTGCTTTGCTTCTATTAATTAGAAGCCAAACACCATCCAAATTCATCCAAAGCACTCTGCTTACAGTTTCTACAGAGCTCAAACTTGCCCCACAAGGTAGTCATGTATCGATTAAATAAAAACTCAATCTCAAAATGAAAATGAGCTGCTAAATTGCTACTTGGCACTGGAAACCTTTCCAAATTTATCCTAGATTCACTGCCTGCAATTGCTAGAACCCTCAATCGACACGAGAAAGGTAGTTGAGTAGTCTGGACTGACAAAGCGAAAAGCTCAGAAAAACGATTCAGCTTCTTAGAGATCTAGCTCCGCTTGAAATTCTTAAACCCCTCAAACTGTCAGAAAAGGGAGGCATGGACTAATGGAGAAGAAGCAATCATCTAGATATGGCAGGCATTGACTATAGAGAAGAACCACATTCATCTCGAAATGCATGTTTGAACTCACTAGAGTCCTCGATCTGTTCGGAAAAAATCCTTAAAATGCAGTATATGCAATTGATTGGCGTAAAGGACAAATCTCCTTAATGAGTTTATCAATCAAATACAGTCCACATTCCTCAACAAAGAATCACAATCCTACGACACTGAACCTACTTATATTCACATCTAGAATTTTATTTTTTACACTTATGCTTGCACACTTGCTAAATGTAACCTGAAAAAACAACCCCAAACCTTGCTAATTGCCATTGGAATAGCCAACCCAATTCATCTAAAAACAGAACCTTGGTTTCTTATTTGTCACACGCATTCAGGACACAACCAATTGGATCTCTTAGATTCTGCTTAGACTTCAGCTACTGTTCATGTACTAGGTAAAACCCAGAATCAGCTCGAGAACTCAACTGAAGCCTCTGGAAGCTCTCCGATCAGCCATCCGCCCAGAATAAAAGCTGTTTCGTCAATGTAAGTAGTAAAAATCCAACCAAAAGCAAAAGTCCCTGCTTATTATGGCCCTCGAGAATGGGTGAATAAACGATCCTGTCATACAGAAGGTGAGCTGTTCATTATCCATGACCATCCAAATTCATTCCAAAAAATACAGCCTCATCAAATTCCTTTAGGCCTTACAAAAAGCTGGCCTGGAGCCAATCAACCCGAAAACAATATACAATTAAACTCCAGAATCGCTGATAAAATTCAAACACCATCTCAAGACTCCTTGCAGGTCTCCCGGACTTTTAACTTCACAATTTTCTCATTCGAAAGCAATCATATTTCAATTTCATCATTAAATGTTTTCATTCACTGACATAAACACATACAATAGCAAAATCTTACACAAACCACTCAAATTCATTTTTGCCAGACGGGGATCAAAATTTTAAAGAAACCACCCAAATTTTAGTTATAGGGTATCGAAACTTCACAGAAACTACCCCAATTTTGGCCAGAGCGGATTCGAAATTTCAGGAGCGTGTCGCTTTGTCGACTCTCAAGTAAAACCCATACAAGACTCTCAAGTAAAACCCATACAAGAATGCGCTGGGAATCGAACCTGGGGTAGTAGTGGACTCGGACTCGAAGCAGAGCGTATTCGAGTTACGCCATGAAACCCTAGCATCAGCTCCTTCTGCCAAGAATGCTGTGGTGTCTGTGATAAAATCCTTGGCGTCCCGCCAAGGCGAAAAGAATATATAAAGGGGTTTGACCGACAAAAAAATCACCTGGATTGGAGGCTGGCCCCGTCGTCCATGCTGAGAAATAGTAGTTAAATCCTATGGTGGACATGTGCTTTTGATGGTTAGGTTGCCTTGTGCTATGTACTTGATCTATTGTCTTGCTCCCCATCGACATAGATTCTTCTGCTGCAGGTCTAAGCCATTTTTGGTCCGAATTCCTGTAACATCCACATCGCCATTGCCATCGGGTGGACGGCGCTCCGATAATTTTGTCAACGCTTTCCAAATTTAGTTAAACCCAGGATTAACTCGTTCTTTCATCTTGGGATCGAACTTCACTTACAACATGTTTGGAGATTTGACATATAGCGGGCGGCCTTGTGGTATGTACTATGGTGTTTTTGTTTTATTGTTTTTTTGTTTTTTTATTCACCCTGGGCCTAAAGGGAATTGAGCTGTCTAACTAGGGGACTTTTTTTTTACTTTTGAGGCTGATTTTATCCCTGAATCTGGTGAATTTGATCGACCAAATCTGTAATTTATGTTGTTTGTTGAATGATTTTAAGCTTAAATAAATCATGTTAGAGGAAAATCCTCTACCACCCACTCTCTGTAAAATCTAACAGTGTTTTTGAAGGTTTTGAAAATTCTGTAAAGATTTATGACAAAAAACTGGTAAAAACTAGGCGAAAAGAGAGGTCAAAAAGTCCCCTCTTTAAACAACTCGAAATGGAATCGTGATTGCATTCACTCTATTCTCTTTGTGGAGTAAATTTTAACAAATTGATAATATAGGAATTGTCAATATATATATATATATATATATATATATATATATATATATCAAGACACTACATAGGAATTGTTAAACATAATAGATAAGAAAAAAACTATTTAGCCATGTTATTTTTAGGAGTGTTTTTTTTCACTTTTCAGTGGCTTTGCCGTAGTTTCCTCCATTGGGGTAGCCTCTCCTTGCACAACATTTGCAATAACTTTTTCCTACATTGCCTCTAAGCCTACCTGCATCTCGGTTAGTATCTCCTTCGATTGCCTGGACCAAGTCTCATTCCTCTCATTGTTGTGCATAAATTATTCTAGCTGCCTGTTCTTTTGGTCCACAATCATCTTCTTAATTTCCTCAAACTTGGAGGTCTGGAACCTCTTCATTTCCTGCAGAATGCGTATAATCTCCTCTTCCTCGCCAATCTAGACGTGAATATCCATTTCCACATCTTCCAGCCTACTATCAATTCTATAAACTTCAAGTGAGGTCTTCATGTTCTCATATAGAGCCGCTGCATAAACTTTGTACATGCACCTCATCAACTTCCTGAGGTCAACCATGTTATTCTTGGTGTCTAAAATATCCTTTTGCATTCTCTCCATATCGTCTTCATGAATTGCCTTCGAGGGAATGTGGATGTGCTCTGCAAGACTCTGATTTTCCTACTCACCGGACAAGGAGAAACTGCATGAGCTTCTTTTAATATACAATGCATTGAACCTCCTTACTAGCCTGCCAACCTAAGCATAATCATGCGAAGAGACCTCCAAATTCGGAAGCCATGAATTCATGGGAGCCATCATGTGAGAAACCACACCAAACTCGAATCTAAGAGGACCAAGGTAATGCATGCCAGCATACATAAGGACATGTTCATTAACTCTCTGCTATAGGAGGTTTTCATCTATCTACCCACCAATCAAGCATGTACCACGTTTTAACTCCTTGTTTAATCTTTTAATTACTGGGTTCTTCTCAATCTAATCCCCCCCCATCAGAAGGGAAGGGCTTGTTTTCCCAATTTACCAATAGCATGTTGTTATATATTTTACTTACCCTCTTTAACGTGCTAACTATTTGGTGGTGGAGGGGGTATTATTGACACTTATTGCTCCATAATTTAACCTTGCTCCCTTGTTTTCCAGTCTATCCGCAATGCTATTGTTTTGTCTTTTGACATGAAAAAAAATAGATCTTTTCCATGTGAGCAAGAAAGGTCAGAATTCTCTTTTGCATTTGTTCTATCGTCTTGGCTTTTCCTGATTTAATTCTTTGCATTTTTTGGATGACGATCCAAGAGTCTCCAAAGACCTGATAGGAATCAATATGCAATTGAGCCGTGGTTTCTATTATGTGAGAGAAAGCAGTCCATTCGAGTGATTGTTCGTCTTTCTTCCTAGACCCCAAACAAAGCTTTGGATTTGTTTTCCTCTAGGGTCAAAAATGACCCCCCCGACCTGCCACCCCTATCCTTCACAATTTTAAATAATTAAATTATTGTGTTTTTTTTAGATCTTATATATCAATTTGATGTTTAACAAGTTTTTTATATTAAAATTAAATTATTGTTGTTATATTTTGGGATATATAGATTTAGATTTAAAGTATTGATTTAGTAGGAAACATCTCTTTGAAATCACATATTGATTAGGATATGCCCAAAATTTATGATCCAATGGAGAATTATGAGTAAATTGCATTTCCAAAGTCGATCACTATCGATAAACTTATTTTAGTTTGAACCACCCTAAAAAATTATGCAATTTGAATCAACTTTACCTTGTGTAGAAATAACCCACTAATAATCACAAGGCAACACATGAATCTAGAGATTTTCCCTCCGACTTTGTTCACTG
The DNA here is from genome assembly GCA_001517045.1 of Pseudotsuga menziesii. Classification (NCBI taxonomy): domain Eukaryota; kingdom Viridiplantae; phylum Streptophyta; class Pinopsida; order Pinales; family Pinaceae; genus Pseudotsuga; species Pseudotsuga menziesii. The sequence continues at coordinate 254,085 of LPNX010176653.1, read as the reverse complement.
GTTGATTTTAGCCTTGGTGTACATAGGTATCGTTTTCTTTCACTTCATTTTTCTATCCATCTACGCAAGCATGACCACTAACACAACATCACCCAAGGGACATGCATTCCAACTTTGTCCATTAGTTTATTATAGTCTTTGTATACAAAGGTCATTTTCTTGCACTTTGATATTACATGCATTTGGGCAAGCACAACCACTGACATTGTTGGTATGCAAAGAGGTTCTCACATCATTGTAGGGACTTGTGCTCCAACTTCCTTTAGTGGTTGATTCTAGTTTTAGTGAGTAGAGGTATTATTTTTTGTGCTTCAATATTTTGTACATTTGGGAAAAAACAAATGTTGATAGATTGATGTGAAAAGGTTAACACATCAACCTAGGGACTTGCGCTTCAATCTTTCTTGTGTCTAGACAATAAAACATATCCGCGTTCTTAGTGTGTAGAGGTTATCACATCAACATAGGAATTTGTGCTCCAACTTTGTCACTAATTGAGCATAGTCTCTACCTACAATGGTATCATTTTCTTGTGCTTCAATTTTCTAAACATTTGGGTAGGGATAACCATTAACGCTATTGATGTGTAAAGGTTATCACATCACTCTGAACACTAGTGCTGCACCATTGAGCTAGTTGATTCTTGTCTCATTAAGCATTGTATCATTTTCTTATGATCTAATCTTTCATGCCTTTGGAAAAGGATAACTATTGACACTCTTGGTATGTGAGGGTTATTACATCAACCTAAGGACTTATCCTCCAACTTTGTTTACTCGTTGATTCTAGCCTTGGTATGTAGAGGGATCACTTTCTTATGCTTCAATATTTCACGCATATGGGTAAGGACCACTATAAAAACTCTTGGTATGTAGAGATTATCACGTCAACCTAGGGACATGTTGTCCAACTTCATTCACTAGTTCAATATGGTCTTGATAAGAAAATGTTTCATTCTATTTCTCTTAACTCTTCTTTGCATCTTGGCAAGCATGAATACCAACACTCATGTTATGTACATATTATCATGTCGACCTAGGGACTTACACTTGCACCTTGTTCATTATATTTTTGTTTTTTGTACACAAAGGTATTAATTCATTGCACTTCAATGTTTCATGCATCTAGTGAGTAGGCATGACTATTAACACTATTTTTATTGAAATGTTATAAAACCACCCTACAGAGTTGGACTCCATATTTGTTCATTAGTTGATTCTACTCTAGGAAAACAAAGGTATCATTTTCTTATGCTTCATTGTTTTGTGCATGTAGACAAGGTTGATCATTGACATTCTTGGTATATGGAGGTTATCACATCAACTAAGGTTATTCTTGTGCTTCAATATTTAATGCATGTAGCCATGGAGATACACTAATGCTCTTGTTATGTGGAGGTTTCCACATCAACTTAGGGACTTGTGCTCTAACTTTGTTCACTAGTTGATTATAGCCTCGATATATAGAGACAACATTTTCTTGTGCTTCAATTTTCTATGCATTTGGGTAGGGATGACCACTAACACTTTTGGTGTGCAAAGGTTATTACATCACTCTAAGGAATTGCGCTCCAACTTTGTTTACTTTAATTGTATTCATGATAAGTATAGGTGTCATATTCTTATGATTCAATATTTAATGCCTCCTAGCAGGCACAAATATCAACCCTCTTAGTATGTAGAGGTTATCACATTAACTAAGCAATTATGGTCCTTTTTTCTTTATTAAGATTTAAATATCAGTTATAGAGGTATCATTTTATTGTGTTTCGATGCTTCATGCATATCATTGAGCATGAATTCCAAAACTTAGTAATCGAAGGTTATCATGCCACCCTAAGGATTTGCACTTCAACTTCCTTCACTAGTTGATTATACTCTTGGTAAGTAGAGGTATCATTTTATTATGCTTCAGTGTTTTGTGCATCTAGATAGGCACGACCACTAACAATCTTGGTATGCATAAGTTATCACATCAACCAAGGGACTTAGGCAATGACCGCTCACTAGTTTATTCTAATCTAATTAGAAGTAATATTTCCTTGTACTTCAATCTTTAGTGCATTTGGCCAAGGACAACCACTAACATTCTTGGTATGTGGAGTTTATCACATTGACCTAGGTACTTGTGCTCCAACTGTGTTCAGTAATTTACTTTTCTCTTGGTATGTAGAGGTATCATTTTCTTTTGCTTCAATCTTCCATGCATTTGGGCAAGGACCACTCCCAAGATTCTTGGTATGTAAATATCACATCAAACTATGGGTTTGCACTCCATCTTTGTCCATAAGTTTATTATGGTATTGGTAGGCAAATGTATTATTTTCTCACCCTTCATTATTTTCTACACCTTCGCAAGCATGAATATCGACACTCTTAGTACAAAAATGTTTTCAAATCAACCTAGAGAGTTGCACTCCAATGTCATTCACTACGATTCTAGCCTTAGTAAGAAGAGGTATCATTTTGTCCCACTTCGTTGTTTCATTCATTTAGACAAGCATGATTACCAATATTGTTGGTATGCAAAAGTTATGACATCGCCCTAGGTACTTGTGTTGTAACTTCATTTACTAGTTGATTTTGATTTTGATAATCAAAGGGATAATTTTATTGTGCTTTAGTATTCCATACATCTAGGAAAGCGTAACTATTAACACTCTTAACATGCAAATTTATTGCATCAACCTAGGGAGTTGCACTCCAACATCATTCAATAGTTGATTATGACCTTGGTATGAAGATGTGTTGTTTTCTTGGTACACAAAGGTTATGACTCATCGACACATTTTTGCACTAGATATTAGCAATATTCTACCATCTAATATCACTAGCCTCAAACCTATAAGAGATTTATAAATCAATTATGGATGAGGTTTGCAAAGCATATTAGAGCTATATTTGGATTTCATTGGGGAACACTTTCTCCTAAATTTCATCATTATTATTGTTCTTATCTCAAGATTGAGAATCATTTTATCGTTACCTTGAATTATCTTAGAAGCCATCCCTGTTAGAGTGTTCACTCTTGTCTTCAATAATTGAGCATATAGTCTCGTCAATGAAGGATGGAGATTAGACACATACCTCACAACCAACTAACCAATGTGTAGGTTATGCGACCAGGAGCTCAAATTGGATCTTAATAGTTCCTTTTCTCATATTTAGTGTATTATGAAATTGATAGTAGATAATATTACATATTTGTGTAGTTTATCTAGAAATACTCACACTTTGCAATTATGAATTCATTATGAACACCAAAGATGTGTTGTCATTTTCATTATAGAACTCTCTCAATTTTGGAATAAGTTGTTACACACAAGCATATTCAACTCCATCATAGTTTTCTCCTTATTACCCCATTAGTACATATCGATCTTAACCATATTTGTACTAAGCATTGAAAAAGTATATGCCTGTGTGTACATATATAAGATGTATGTAACATATACATATACACATACATATATATGATTTTTTTGAATGCTATCTTTTATTAGTCCATACAAAATATTTTCCATTTGCAAGTTAAAAGTGCACCAAATTGGATCTTAATAGTTCATTTTCTCATGTCAAATCTTGCTAGCTCATTCAGTTAAGGAGTGGGTATCGTTAGAAAGGCGACCTGGGTTAAAACCCCTTAGGGGTGAGCTAGTTGGGAGAAGACACCCAAAATTCCGGCCATGTTAAGGGTTGGTGTGGCCCGGGCCGGGTGTGATCTTTGGTTGATTTTGACGACTTAGATGCCCCTGGGTTGCGGTCTCTCAACCAATGGTGGAAATGCACTGGCCTTGAGTGACGGGGATTTCTTAACAAACAAACAAAAAAATAGTTCATTTTCTCATATTTAGTGTATCATGAAATTGATGGTAGATAGTAGTTCATGTTTGTATAGTTTATCTAAAAATACTTACACTTTGTCGTCATGGATTCATTATGAACACCAAACACATGTTGTCATTTTCATTATAGAACTCTCTCAATTTTGGAATAAGTTGTCACACACAAGCATATTTAACTCCATCATAGTTTTTGTCTTACTACCCCATTAGCACATATCGATCTTAACCATATTTTTACTAAGCATTGAAAAAGTATATATATATATATATATATAACACACATATGTATGTATGTATACATATATATACATATACACATATATGTATGTGTATGTGTGTGTAACATATATACTATTTTTTTGAATGTTATTTTCTATTAGTCCATACAAAATATTTTCCATTTGCAAGTTAAAGTGCATCAACTTTTCAATAGTTATGTTTCAAGTTATAGATTTTTATAGAGTTTTTCAATGTTTCAAAAAACAATTTATTAAATTAGACTTTTTGAAAACTAATATTTTAAAAATTTTAAATTGTTCTCATTCCATTTCAATCGGTCAAATGATCTCACAACCTATGTACATATAAGTGCTAAGTGGATCAAAACCCACCTAGTGTCTATCATTTTCAAACCCCAAGGGTTAGCTTAAGTGGTCATGATCTAAACGAGGGTTTTTTTGCAAGGTTGTTCCTTGTAAAAAGAAAAATCCTTATTTTTGAATCATAAAAAAAAAGAAATTTAAAAACATTTAATATGATTTAAAAAATACAATGTAGCCACTTAACGCCATTATCAACTTTTGTTTACTAGAAAATATTGTTATCTACTAATTGATGTTTTGATTTTGATGTGACCAATTTTATAAAATTATATTTTTATATTTTTATAAGTGCAAGTACTTATTGATATGATCCATATTATCATTATTATATTATGTTCTTATCATTTCATTTATTTTTTGATTATATATTTGATTTAGTGTTTATTAGTCCCTCCCAAGGCAGGGATTATAGCAATTGATAAGTTGTCAAAACTGCATTGACTTTTTATTAATTTTAACAATTTTATAGTTACTTTATAATGTTTTGCTAAAATTAATTATTAATTTTATTTTTTAAAATAATAAAATATATTTTTTAATCTTTGAAATTAAATATTACTATTTTATAATCGGGTGCAAGCTTTGATTTAACTAAATAACCATAGTGACAATTAGTTTCCAAAAATTATTTTAAAATTATTTTATTTGAAAAAAAGTCTAGAATTGCCACATAATTAAAAAATGGTACACATATTAATTATTTTACAAATACCAAAGCATCATTAATTAGTTTTAAATTGCTCATTTATGGCACCTCTACTTACACTTTCAATTGGAGAGCAATAAGCACCCCGAGGCACAGCAATAAATGCTGTGGTTGCGAGGCACATCAACGGATGGATTTAATCCAGCTCTTCATCCAACTACTAATATGCCCCGCAGCCACAGTATTTATTGCTGCCCTGCTGGGTGCTTATTGCTCTCCCTTTCATTTTCCTAGAAATTCTTCAAGATTTGATTTAAATGCTTCAATTCTTCAAGATTTGATTTGATTTGATTTGATTATTTTAGATTTAATATTCATTTAAAATTCCATGTTTTAATTTTTTTTATTTACAATGATGTAAACATAAAATTTAAAAATATACCTTTTAACTTTTATAAAGTCATAATATTAAAGTTAAATATAATTTACAATTTTTATAATGTTTTAATATTAAAATTGGTTTCTTATTTATTAATTTTTTAATTACTCAAGACTTTTAACAATATCATTTTTTCATTATCACCTAAAAAGGCAATGATTTTTTATTAAAAAATAAAATTAAAAACAAAAAATTAGATGAAATTAAAAGATTAATCTTTTAGTTGGCCTTCAAAAACTCACATTAATTATATTTTTAGATTCATATTTTATATTTAAAAAAAACTTGATTTAAATATAGTTATATTTTTGGATTCATATTTTTTTTATCCAGAGTAATGGTTTTAAATGTTTACTTATTTGTTTTTATAGTTTTGTTCACAAGTATATAATACATGGTAAATAGATGATATTGTATTTTTATTAATTTTTTATTAATTTTTTAACCAACAGAAATTAATAAGTTTACTCAACAAATTGTGATTTTAAACTATTCAAAACAATTTTTTTGTTAAAATATCATTTAAACAAATTATAATAATAATGTTGATAAGACATTTTCCTGATTTCCTTGGGGGCCTGTTGCCCAATCTTCCAATCATTCTTTATATATGTCATTATGCTAGACTAGGTATGGAAGAAAACTAGATTCTGTGTTCGTTTTTTTCCAAATTAAATAATTTAAAAAAGAAATCAACATTATATAATAAAATGAAATTAACCTTGTATGTTTTACTCAATATATTATTTTAATTAAAGAATTTTTTTTTTTTGGCAAAAAGGTGGAGCCCCCTTGACTAGCAGGGTTGACATTGGCTAAGTAACCACTAACCAGGGGCAACTAAGCCGTCAAAATCACCCGGGGATCGTACCTAGCCTGGACCGCACCAACCCTTAACATGGTTGGATTTTTTGGTATCCGATTAGAACCTACGACCTTTCAGCTTAGGGGAGGGCTTCTTAACCATACCCTGCCACCAACTGTTCTACATTCTCCCTGATAAATTAAAGAATTAAGTTAACATTACATAAGTTAAATTAATGAATTGTTTTACTAAATATATTATTTTAATTAAAGAATAAAGAAATATATTGGTTAGTAATAATTTTTTTTTATGTTATGTAGATATATTATCTATATATGAATAGTTTTTGAAGATTTTATTTTTGAAATTTATAATAATAATATTTACAATGCAATATAAAATTGAATAATTAAAAAAATGACATTTAAAATTAAATAAATTGAATAGTTTTTCAAGATCTATTTTTTTTAAATGCTGCAAATTATGAAAAGATTATTTATTTAAAGTATTTATTTTGTTTATTAGTTTTTTTAGTTGTAAGAATGAGTGAATTTACTAAACAAATTGTGATACAATTAATTAACTTTGTTACAAAAATATGAACTAAAATTATCATGACACAAAATAATCTTGAAATAAGTACATTGTCTATCAAAAGATAATGGTTGTCCATCATAACCATGGCACATCATCTACTAACTTCTTAACATCACAAAATAAACAATTAAAATTATATAAATAAAGTAGTGATTACATATAATCATTAACAAAGTCATAATCAAATGTTGATGTTAATTACTTAAACAATAAAACAAAAAATATATAATACTAAGGCAGAGACTAGCTCCTTTGCAACTATTATACTTATTTATTTAGTTTCTCTATTTAGAAGGGACTAATAAATCTAATCAATTATAATAAAAAAACATATAAAATTAGTCAAGAATAATATAGTCCAAGCATTCATGAGTTTAGGTATTGTTGATTGAGATTAAGTTGAGCATTACAATAACAATAAATATTTGTGAGGTGTTATTTTTTGAGCTAGCAATACTAATAATTTTATTTCAAATCATGTAATTTTATTTAGCTATATTATGTAGTTAAATATGGTATAGAATTTATATAAAAAGCTTAACAATAGTCTTTTATAGTGCATTTTTTAAAATTGAAAATGTTATTTTAATTTCTTTGTATTTTTTAAGAGTAACAATTGTTTGTATTTATATAAAAAAAAGAGGATGTAGCCTAATTGGACATCCTAGAATTACATTTGATGGCTACATAGAGAAATGAACTTATAATATTTTTTACAACAATCAAAATCAGGGATTTCAATACATCTTGATAGTGCAAGTCTGCTACAAAAAAAACCATTCTTTCTTGCAAGATATATCCTACAAAGTTTGCCTAACAACAAAATACATTTATAAGGCATTTCAAAACTTTAAAAAAGAAAAGACTTGCCCATTATATGCCTTTTTCCACCCCTTCCTTATGGACATTATGATGATCTTCATTAGCTTTAAATCCTTCTTCATGACCACGTTTTGTCTGCATTTAATCTTCCTCTAGCGGACTGTCACTACTTTCTTTGTTACTAGTTTTCACTGGTCTGCCAAACTATGTGAATTCATACAAAACATGGTTTTGGATAATGCTCTTTAGAACTTTGTTTTCTTCTTCACAAATCACAACATTGACTTTTAATGCTCAGTTTTCTTCTTCACAAATCACTACTTTTCCTTTTAAGTGCTCTATTTCAACCTTTTCCATTACAATTTTTGCTTGAAGGTTGACCATCTATACATCTTGCATTCAAAATTGATAGGGTAGGCACTCCAGTGTAGCAAATGGAAGCATTCATAAACATGGGTGCAACATGGAGTGCACTCCAGTGTAGCAAATGGAAGCATTCATAAGCAGGGGTGCAACATGCGAGGCATGTATAACATTACCTTACATGCACATATGGATGTATCAAAAGCCATTTTCATGATTTCCTTAAAAACTCTCACATAATATAATTTATTGGGACCTTAAAGTAGTCATGGTGGTAATAAGCTACTTCGAGTCATAAATATGATAATAATTTGATAAATTTTTGTGCATGATAAGGTTCTATAATATCCAAATTTTATGTAAGGTGGAATGATGCCCTTAAGGATTTTTCATAATTCTTAATCAATTTAGATCATTGAAAAATTCATTCAAAGTTTTAGCTTGATGAGAACTCAAAATTCCTATATTACTAGATTCCAATAATTAGAGAGAATTTCACCACCAAATTGTACAACATCATCATGAGGCACCGATGCAGTGATCAAATGTTTATGTGCATGTGGAACAACACCAGACCCCATGTTCTTATTAAGATGTTCAAAATTCGTATCTAAAGAATTTAGAACAAATTGTGATAAATGACCAAGGTTCCATATCAAGGGTTTTACTTTGCACCTTAAGGTAGTCGCATAGGAATGTAAATCTAATGGTCAAAAGTCTGAGACAAACATAGCATGATTAGTCCAACATATATATGGGCCAAATCCACCCTCATGTTCTCTACAAAGTATACTATATAATATATTTATGTGACATTTTAAAGTAGTTATAAAAGCACTTATAGATATTGATCAAATGGGTGAGATGCACATAATACAGTTCACATGTACACATGTATAGATCAAAGTCCAATGCATGTTCACCATAAGGTTTATTTGGATTTTGAACGAATAGCGATGAATTATGGATTTCTCACAATTGACTAAGGTTTTAAGGACTATATTTAAAACTTATATAGTAGTCATGGACACTCAAATGTATAAAACCTCCATATCATTGGCCATGGACACACAAATGTACTAATGAAGCGTATGAAGCTTCCATAACATCACTTGTGTGTAGACATATTTGAACCAACACCCACTTTTATATTCTCCTTAATGCTTACAAAAAAATTCAAAAAATAACCCCATAACCAATTAATAAAATTATTACTTTTACATGAAAAAAATACAAAATTCAAAGGCATTTCCCTATTTAATATATGGATATGCTCACCGTCCTATTTAATTTTTCATGTTTTTTTTATAGATAAATTAGTAAGAGAAAACCTTCGAGCACTTTTCCTCAATTTAAAGATAGTAGTCAAGATAAACCTTAAATTCTTCAAAATAGAAAGTCATTACAAAAATATACTCGTTATAAACTCACTATATCACTTACCATATTAAAATTTGGATGGAAAAAATAATACTTCATCTCACAACCATCCAAAATAAACCAAATTAATTGATTCTCCATAATCTACCTCCAAAAACCATATAAATTTTTTATCATAAAATAATCAAAATAAAACATTCAAATTATATAAATTTTTTATCCTAAAACATTCAAATTAAAATAAGTGTTGCCATAAGTTTATATAAAAAATTTGTAAAATTCTAAAACATAAATTTAGAAGAGACAAAAGCACTAAAGTTCAAGGATTGTCTTATGCTTCGAGACAAAAACACTCAAGTTCAGTTCGTCAAATGGATGAAGCTTGGGTGGTTGGGAGGAATGAATGTTACCCTCTCCATCCAGGTTCTACTCTTGTAAGTGACATGATGCACTTGTGGAGCCCTTTGTAATAAATGTGTGAATGATGAGCTGGCCATACCTTGATTCAGTTTGAATATTAGGTTTTGGGATTTTCAGTGGAGTAGCCCTCTAACAAATGGTGAACCACATTTTAAAAAAAAGCACTCAAGTTCAAGGATTATCTTATACTTTGTCATTTATCCAAATGTTAGGCAGGAGACCACAAATATCCAAATTCAATGTAAGATATACACTTCATTGAAAAACCAACCCACTATAATGGCATTAATGACTTGTATGATTGTTTAAGATTATGACATTTTAAAAAATATTCAAAGTTAAGTGTTGCGCGAATAGTTTGCTGTGGCCAATTTGTGTATGATGAGTACATCCAATGATCACGAGCATTGAGGGTTGACTTTTATGGTTTTTAATCATTAAAAAAAACATGATTCTCATGGAGATATTATTTTTTGAAATTAATTTTGGTTAATGGTTTTAATCAATTTTGGTTTATTGGTTTTTAATAAAAACAAAATATATTGTTTTTACGATTGACTAATTAAAAAAACAAGAATATCAATATCATTTTGATTTTAATGGATAAGATATTATTGATAGTGATATGATAAATGTTTTGAAAATGAAATATTATCTTTATGTTTTTCATCTTCTACTTCGTTGGAATTAAGACTTTACAAATTCTTTTGTTTGAGGATGTTTCAAATTGTATTCATTTGCCAAATTCATTATAAAGTTTATGGAAGCTTGTTTTTATTTTTATAATATATATATATATATTTTTTTTTAATGTAAGTAACAATAAAAATATAATTTTGATCCTTTCACTTACGATCAATGACTTTTTTGTAATAAATAATTTTTATCTTATCTTCAAATTTTGGGAAAGATTATATTTTTCTTTAGGGGTGGCAAGGAGGAAGGGTTCTCATTACCCCAGAAGGAAATCAAGAAATGTCCTATTCTTAGGGTCTTAGACATGAATCAAACAATGTGGTCGAAGCTTTGGCCCTCTGGCAAGGCCTTCTGCTTGCCCAAGCTCAAGGTATTAATGAAATCACAGTTATTGGAGACTCAAGGCTTGTCATCCAAGCTCTTTCGACAAGTAATCCTCCTACGCAGTTGAAGAGTCGTCATTTGATAAGGAAAATTCAAAGTCTTGCCACCTCCTTTCAAAAAATTGACTTTTTTCACGTCTTAAGGAAGCACAACACCACAACAGACCTGGTTGCAAACTTTGCTTCCAGTATCGATGAAGGAGCTCTCATTCTGAACGGCACAAGGTCCTACTATCCTCTCCCTTAGCACCCAGGCCTTTACTCTTCTCTTTATGGTCATATCCCTAAGCCCCTTTGGGCCTACAACGGAGCCCTCCACGTGGAAACTTGGGCCTCTCCCTCAACTCGTGGCAAGAGCCTCCTCAACTCGTGTCAATAGGTGGAAGCAGGTGAAGGCACGTGGGCTCAAGCATGCATCACTCACATGGTTAAATGCTAGGGCTTGTTCGGCTGCACAAAACCGGTTCGTTAACCTGAAGTGGCCTGCTCCTAGTCTCGTCCCTCTATGTACGAATCCCGAGATCTTATGTCCTTCAACATCAATTGAAATGACATCGAAGGTGAAGGGTGGTATTAAACAAGGTGGTGGCTTTCCCTGTCTTCCTCGACATTGGATTATTTGCAGGCTCATTGGAGTTACAGGTGTTGCTGGAACACTGATAATCTTTGCTCCCATGGACACTTCCTCGGAATATATCGCTTCCTCTCCTATGGCTAAGAATGTGGAAGCTGATATAAGGGACATCAAAAAGAGGATGAGGAAGATGAATCACCTACTGAATCGAATGGACACGAAAGAAGGTCGACGTCTGGAGATTGCGGATTAGGACATTGCCCAACTGAGGAAGGAATTTGACTTCTCAATCAAACAGGCTGAACAGGCCCTCACGAGGTTTCTTGCAAAACTGGAAATCAAACTGGAAATGTTGGAGCTCAAGGTTGTAAAGCTGTAAGCTGCAGCAGGACCAGGCTCTTCCTCTCGTCACGACAAAAAGGCTTATTAATCCATGTAGTCTCTGAATTTTATTTTGACTCTTCCTAAACATAGCTGCATATAATTTCTAGCATCTAATTTCTTTCTACAATTTTCAAAATGTGACAATCCGAACTATAAGGATTGGTTTTGGTATGCTGATTGCCACTTCCTTAAGGGCACCTGAACTATGTGGTTACTCTTTAGTTGTTACACCACTACTTATTAATATATCGCTTTCTGTCTAAAAACAATATTATATTTTTCTCCAAAGTTAGTTAATGTAATATTATTAATGGTGTTAATACTCTGAAGACCACCCTTTGTTATTATCCCCAATAACGGAGCCAAGAAGTAGCATCTTTAGTCTACCCTCCCTTTAGTTTTGAGTGACTTTGATCAAATTTTGAAGTTGTGTTGGGAAGCCTCTCTTTTTACATGTTAGCCAAATTATGCTCGTACTTATACAATAAGTACATCATCATACTTTAATTGCTACATATGGGAGACCAACATCTAAAAGAATGATAGGGTAGAGTGTATTGTCTTTAATTTGAAAATTGCTTATGAGTGAGGCTAACAATTAGGAGCACATGTTTCCTCCTTGAATCTAAAGGGGTTAAGGTATGTATATGTCCATGTATCTACACCTCCATATACTAAGTAGTCAAATATTTACACAGAAGGGGTCTCTTGTCTCACAAATAAAGGGGTCTCGGACATCAATTTGGTGTTTGGCTAGGTCATGACTCATAATACCTTATTTGCAACAAGTGGGAGACCAATCTCTAAAAGAATGATAAGGTAGAGTGGATCACCTGTAACTTGAAAATTGTTTATGAGTGAGGCTAAAAATTAGGAGCATGTTTTTCCTCCTTAAAGCGAGAGGGGGTAAGGTATGCATATCTCCAGGTATCTACACCTCCATATACTAAGTCGTCAAATCTTGAAACGGAAGGGGTCCCTTGTCCCACTAATAAGGGGGTCTCAAACATCAATTTGGTGTTTGTCCGGGTCATGACTTTAAAATTATATTATTATTATTATTATTAAAAATGCTTATGAATTTTCTAGATTTTCCTCAAAGTTTTCTTAGAAATAGTACAAACCCAAGCTTCACAATCATACAAAATCACTAAAATAACTAACTTAATAAAAAAAATTATAACAACAAACCTAAAAAAATAATAATTATTGCACCAAGAGAGGAGAGGTGCATTCTTTAGTCCAATATTGAATACATCATAACGTATGTCTCATTTGTTCGTTTATAACAGTGGCATCAAGATATGTCGACCCAATATAATATCTTATATACAACCAAAAATATAGTAATGATAACTTTTATGTGGATTTAATAATAATCATTCTCTCTCTCTCTCACACACACACATATATTTGTTGGCAAAAATACATAAAATACATGGAAACATGTATTTCTTGAGAATCTATTTCTAAGCCTTTCCTCAGTCCACCCAGCCTCCCCGCCTTCGGAATTGGTGGTTCCCCTGTAACCCAACGCCCCATACCGATCCTAGGAGCAGTAGTTCTCGAGTTCATCCCACTCTAGGCCCAACAGCCGATCCTACCGCATTGGATGAGATTCCTCGATTGCTCCTCCTATGTTTTTTTACGAGCTAGAGATAGTAGGGGTGCTATTTTCTTTTCTCCCACGATGAAATAAAAATTACGATTTTTCTAAGGAAAAAAAATCATTATATCAACTAGTGGAATAAGAGCAATTTGAGACACATCTATTTGGTATCATTTTATTATTATTTTTACTCAACTCATAATGTCAATGGTGAACTAGATAATCCCCAACATTAATTTATATTTATAAAACACGCTAAAAAATTATTTTAACTTGTAACCTTTTAAGCGCCAAAAAATGTGTATCTCAATTTTTTTTTTATTAATACTTAATCAATCTAAAATAAAAACAAATATATACTAATTTAACACAAGTCATAGTTTTAAAAATCAACTAAATGATGGGATGGTAGGTGCACGGGTGGGGGTTCACTTTGATCTAAAGGAAATACGAAGGAAACCTTCTTGTGGAGTCTAGGTCATGAAACAAATAATATAACAAAACTTTTGGTTTTGTTTCAAGGGACAAATCTTCTTATCAAGACGTGAATCAATGAAGGCATCATTATTAGTGACTCAATAATTATAATAAACGCCATGATCTCCAGAAGGTTGCTCATAAACATCAAACTGACCAAAATTCAAGAAAGAATATGGAAGAATCTAAAAGCATTGAAGGAAGTGGATTTATGCCATGTCCTTAGAAGCAACAATTTAGAGGTAGGTAAGTTGCAAAATTTAGCTTCATCTAGGCCTGAAGGATCTATCCATATCTCAAATGGCAGGTGTGACCATGAAACTATTCCTTAGAAAAGTGGTCTTAAGGTTTGATTTAAGAAGGGGGCTTGTTATATTGGGAAATAATATCATGTTGAAACATAATCAAAATTGGTTTGAATTCATGAGAAAAGGTGGTCGCATGGGGAGGTATGTGCCTTCTTAGCTCGTTCATCCAATTGGACATGTGGTTTCATCATGGGGGTTGCGTCATGCATTCTCCACATTAATATTCCTAGCTAACTCATACCATTCTTCTCTCATCATAGTGATTACGATGGGAACTCCAGTAACTTGAAAGGATTGTTTGGAGGCTGCATTCATGGATTTTTGTCTCTGCCACAAGGATAATTCCCTGAAGGTAATCATGATGGTGCATGGAATCTCCTAGGCCAAGGGTGGAAAACTTCTATAGCTGGATAAGCCTCTTTTATAAAGTATGCAGCGGAGTCCTTTATTTGTGGAAGATACATAGGGATAAATCATATAGCGACGAGGATTAAGGAGTTTAAATTCATGAATTCTCGGGCATCAAAGTAGAAGTAAAAGAATGTGGAATTCATATGATTGTCAGAGGCATCCTCCAGGTGATTCCAAGTTTGACAACGATTTTGCGATTTTTCCAATTTCTCATCAATTTGTGGTATGTATAGCAATAATTGTGTTGATGAAGAAGACCATTGATGAAGAAGACCGTTGTGTAGGGAAAAGGCTGAGAAGACTATATGCAAGCCATCGAAGACTCTAAAGGAAAGTGCATCTTCAATGTCAGGATATGTGGAGCTGAGATTGCCATTTGGAAGATTGGAAGGATGTGGAAGACCAAATTCGTGTAGCAAAGCATGGGGATGTTCATTACCAATTGCCCGTTCTTAGTGCAAATTATGCACAAGAGTAGGCCCACTCTGTTGATCTTAAGGAAAGGATCATATAGTTGGAGGAAGCAATGAAGGCCCTCCAATTGAAATTGAAAGAAGAAGAAATTATGGAATAATCCACCTCTCTCCAACCACTGCTCAAGATTGAATATCAAGTCCCATGGAAATTTTAATTAATGTTATGTGTTGTCAATAGATGGTTTTTAGGCGAGTTTGTTAGAGTTTTTAGCTACAAATATGATTTTGTTAAACTTAGGCCTAGACAAATTTTCTTTTCTCTAAGTCAGTTAGATTTATATTATGTTTTAACTTTCAAGCCAAAGGCCTATGTACTGGTTGAACTATATATTCTTATGAGGGTTTATTCTCTCCCCTTTTAATATAAAACCCACTATTCATTCCTATGAAAATAAATCAACTAAATGAAATGCATTTAAAGAGATGATGTTTAGCGAATTAAAATACACCCAATGGATTGAAAGATGTTGAAAGACATTAAGCATATACCTACAAAGTTTAGAGAAAGCAATGCCTTTCCTTTCTTTGGATAAGTTGGCTCTTTAAGTAATTCACATTGAAAATTACATAAATAATATAGAAGATAATTTTTTAAAATAAATTTGTTGATGAATTTGTATTATAAGATATTATACTTAGTGGATAATGCCTGCAAATTTCGATTTAATAACTTGAGAATGCACGATGATATGAGAACACATAGGATTTGAGAACCTGAGAATGCATAGAATCTAATATTTTGAGGTTGATGGGGATTTTTTTAATTAATAATGCTATGGTTAGTACTGTCAGTTGACGCTAGTTCCTACATCGATGGCAACGAACCTTAAGTTATTGAGTGATACTTCTTTAGAGATAGTGGATTCCACCATGTACAGAAAGTGGATTGGTTCGTTGACGTATTTAACGAACATGAGGCCAACTATGTACTTTGTGGTGAACATATTGTGTTAGTATATGGTTGAGTTGAGACATGTTTAGTTTATTACGAAAAAGAATGTGATGAGGTACATGAAAGGTATAGTTGACTACGGAATCAAATATGTTTAAGATCGTGAGATAAGACTACAAGGCTATGTTGATTCAGATTGGGTTGATAATACCATAGATCAGATTGAATACATAGGGATGTTGCTTCAATTTGGGATCAACTATGATCTCATGGCTCAACAAGAGGCAGACTAGTGTGGTACTCAATACGACTGCGACAGAGTATACAACAACATGTTTATCTAGTAGCGAAGCTGTGTGGTGTTGGAAGTTGATTTTAGGGTTATTTTATCTTGAGTTGGAGGTGACTTGTATCGTTTGTGACAACTAGAGTCATATAAAGTTGTCTAAGAACCTCGTGTTTCATGACAAGTTTAAGAATATCAAAATCAAGAACCATTATATATGAGATATGGTGTAGAAGTGAGTTATGAAGATCCAATATATTGTGATAGATGAGCAGATAGTCGATGTTTTGACCAAGCCTCTGTCAAAGGTAAAGTTTGATTACTTTAGGAACACGCCTGGTGTAGTGCATAATGACTTTCCTACATGAGAGGAAGGGTTGAGTTACAAATGCGATTCAAACCCATGTTCTTATTAAGATGTTTAAAATTTGTATCTAAAGAGTTTAGAACAAATTGTGATTTAAATGACCAAGGTTCCATATCAAAGGTTTTACTTTTCACGTAAGGCAGTCACATAAACATGTAAAGGTAATGGTCAAAAGTGTGAGACAAACAAAGAGAGCATGAGGGTGGTGGATTTGGCTCATATATATGTTGGACTATTAATGCTATGTTTGGCTCATATATATGTTGGACTATTAATGCTATGTTTGTCACTATTATGTTTCAAATTTCTATAGGTCATCCAATTTGAGTTTATCAAATAAATTTTGTGGAGGCAACATAATTGATCTTCTCAATATTTATGATAGTTTATGTTTATCATCCTTGTTTATTATGGTTTTTGTTGATGCTTTATGTAGCTTCATCTAGAAAATAAAAAGATTGGGACTTTGGTATAGTGTACCCACACTATGGTGGTGATCTTACCCACACTATTATAAGTGGTTGGGTGTTATCAAGACTATTTGAAGAGGAGAAGATCACATAGAATATTCTAAAAGACTCTAGGAAGTCATTAAAAGTTAACCATAAAAGTCACAGAAAATTATTATGAATAAGTTAAAGAACAAGCCAACTTAGTAACAAGTTAAAAGTAAATTGACTTCACTAGGGTACAAGTCCCCCTAATCTCACACAAGGTCAAGATGCCCTATCTTTAATTATATAAAATTTTAAATATATTTATAAAAATATAATGAAACATTTATACTTTGTAGAGAGATAAGAACTCTCTTCCTTTATAATTATAAAATAAACAAATAATTAAAATGATAATTTTGGAATTGTCATCATTTTCTTAATATTGTAGTTCTTGTTAAATTTATGATAAATGTAGATTCTATTTTTTTTAATGAAATCAATTGATTGCATAGAAACTCTACTATGACCAATGCCTAGTTATTAAAATACTATGCCTAGTTATTAAAATACTATCGTGATTGAATAGTATAAACAAATTTGAAATTATCATATATTAGTATATTTTAATGTCTTTTATAAAATTATTATAATTTATAAAAATATTTTTATAAAATAAACAAATAATTGAAAAGATAATTTTGGAATTACCATAATTTTCTTAATATTATAATTCTAATAATTTATAAAAACATTTTTATAAAATAAACAAATAATTTAAATGATAATTTTAGAATTTTCATTATCTTAATATTATATTTATACATAATATTATAATTTTAATAATTTATAAAAACATTTTTATAAAATAAAAAAAATAATTTAAATGATAATTTTAGAATTTTCATCATCTTAATATTATAGTTCTGGTTAAAATTGTGATAAACATAGTTTTAAAATATTTTTTTATGAAATCATTTCTTTGTATAGAAACTCTATTATGACCATTGCTTAGTTATTAAAATACTTTTGTGATTGAATAGTATAAACAAATTTGAAATTTTTATATACATAAACATAAAAAAATTAATGAAAATATTTTATTTTAAATGTTTTCAATTTATTTTTATTATTTTCAAAATTATAATAAGCCACCTTCTAGTGAAATGGACAAACACAAATGCTTGCTTTCACTAGAAATAGAAAGAAACTATGCAGTGCAGCTTTGGACAGTCCTAACAAACAATCATGGATACTGAAAGCTGGTCTTTGCAATTACAATCAGAGGAATGGCTACAAATACAGAACCTTAAATTCCCTATGAAAATCTCACTAAAACATTAAGAAAACCTTCATAGAGATCGTAAAAACACTCTGGATAATCATCTTTCAATAGAGATCTTCATCGTAATTGGCGGGATCGATTGTATATGGGTTATCAGTCGCTGTTGAAGTGGCGGGATCGACCGGCAAGGGGAAATCTGCATAAGCTGGACCGGAAAAGACCCGGCGGAGAGTGTTCGGATCAACAGGGTGGGTGCCATCAGCGGCCTGGAAAGTGTTGGGATTAGAAGGGTGGGAAGTGTTAGGATTAACAGGATGGGTGCCATCAGCGGCCTGGAAAGTGTTGGGATTAGCCGGGTGGGAAGTGTTAGGATTAACAGGATGGGTGCCATCAGCGGCCTGGGAAGTGCCAGGATCACTCGAGTAGAAAGTGTTCGAATCAGCGGGATGGGAAGTGTTGGGATCATCTTGATAAAAAGTGTTCGGATTAGCAGGATAGGCGCCATTAACGTCTTGGGAAGTGCCAGGATCACTCAGGTAGAAAGTGTTTGGATCAGCAAGATGGGCGCCATCAGCTGCCTGGGAAGTGCCAGGATCACCCTGGTAGAAAGTGTTCGAATCAGCAAGATAAGTGCCATGAGGGGCCTGGAAAGTGCCATGATCACCCGGGTAAAAAGTGTTCGGTTCAGTAGGATGGGGGAAATCAGAGGCTTGGGAAGTGCCCGAATCACCCCGGTAGAAAGTGTTCGGATCAGTAGGATGGGCGCCATCATAGACCTGAAAGGTGTCGGAATTGTTGGGATCAGTAGGATGGGCGCCATCAACGGCCTGGGAAGTGCCAGGATTGTTGGGATAAGCTGAATGGGCGCCATCAACGGCCTGGGAAGTGCCGGGATTGTTCGGATTAGCTAAACCGTGGCCAGACTGAGGAGATACTAGGGGAAGAAGACAGAAATTGTGAGCGCCCGTGCAGAGACAGAGATCTGTGTCGACTTCCCATTTAAAAACCCTGCTCCGGGGGTGATGAGTGCACGTGCAAGTGAGTTGAATAAACCCACGGCGATCGGGTGCATCGGGTGCATCGGGTGCAGCTTCGACCTTGGGTTTAGCCCGCGTCTGTTTTTCTGGCGGAATTTCATCATCCGGATAAAAATAGTCGAACTCAATGGCTTTTTCAATGTACATAGTGATGGCTTCGGCCATGGTTTTATCATCTGGCATCGGAATTAGATTATCTTTCACTTGTGTAGCCGTTTCCAGGAAATACTTCCGGAGGGGCCACACGAAATCTCTAATGGCATCATTGTCTGTGCAGTCCGGTAGGCCGATGCCCTGTCTTAGGTTCCGTTGGATTAGATAGTCATGGCATTTCACGGGCTTGTTGAGGTTCATAATCGCGTTCTTTGGCAATCTCTTGTTGGTATGGTTCTGGGGTTGGGAATACTTGAGATCGCGCAGCGGCTGCACTACCATCTCGAAGACACGGGCAACAATGGCGGCGGTGACCGCGGCTTCGACGTCTGTTTGGAATGACTTCAGCATTATGGCGTGAGAGCCGACTTCAGTCGGCTTGCGAATCTCTGCAGACCACGGCTGGAAAGTTTTCTTAAAGGCATCGTATTTGCGGCGCACGCCGGTGTAATAGGACCGGCTTTGGTCTCTGCTTATTTTTCTAAGTCTTTCCAGCTCCTCCTCGTCGAGCACGAGATGTTCATATCCTTCTTCCTGTTCTTCAAAGTGTTCTTCGTCGTCGCTTTGATTCGGCGCTTCATTAGTCATGACGTTGTTAGCTAGCTACTCTTTGGCCAAATTCTTCCAGCTTTCGAGGGTTTTTTTCTCTGGTTTTCTAATTGAAAATCTACCAATTCGAGTGGCTGATTCGCTTGTGTGATGGTGTTATTATACGGGCGATTTTTGTTCGAACGGGCGGCTATCAACCGTCGCCTCCGCCAGCTAAAGGATTAGTTAAAAGTCCGCGGTTAGATCAGACTTGAAAGAATCGAGACTTACCTCACCATTTGACCGCTCACGCGAGCCAGGCCGTCCGATCGGTGCAAATGGTCACATAAGTAGTGAAATCCCAGAAATTCGGTTTTGTTGTGTTATCGTATTTAAACTCAACTTAACACATATTTGGACTTAGTAAATTTCTATATAATTATTTTACTCATATTTATATATAATAAAAAAAATATTTTATTCACATTTACATATAATATCAAAAATAAATTACAATTCAGTTAAATTGCTTAAATCCTCAAATGATAGGCAAGAAAAACGTGAAACCGTCATTAAATTTTTTATTGACAGGCACAAGAAAATTGAATTTACAGGTCACTATGTACAAATTATAATCCATTAAGGCACTATGTATCATTACTATGCACAAACAAGGAAGAATTTGATCTACTGAAAAGCAAATGTAACACAAACATCAAACTCTAGCTAAAATTACATTGAAAAATTATTAGTTAGGAAATGTTTCCTCCCTCTTGATTTGCACTCTTGTCCATAAACCATCTGGTTTTAAAATTTGAATGAGTTGTTCGCTATAATACATTCAACTTTACTCATTCATTAATAAACACAAATAAAACATGTGCAAATAACATATCTGGCCTTTGTATAATATAGACTTATTTGCAGGCTCATTGGAGTTACACTTGCTGCTGGAACACTGATAATATTCGCTCCCGTGGACACTTCCTCGGAATCTACAGCTTCCTCTCTTCTAGCTCAGAATGCGGAATCTAATATCCAGGACATCAAAAAGCGGACGAGGAAGATGAATCGCTTGTTGAATCGAATGGACACGAAAGGAGGTCGATGTCTGGAGATTGTGGATAAGCTAATTACCCAACTGAGGAAGGAATTCGACTTGTCAATCAAACACACTGAATAGGCCCTCATGAGGTTTCTTGCAGAACTGGACATCAAACTGGAAAAGTTGGAGCTCAAGGTTGTAAAGCTGGAAGCTGCGGCAGGACCAGGCTCCTCCTCTTGTCACGGCGGAAACGCTTATCACTCCATGTATTCTCTGAATTTTGTTTTGGCTCTTCCTAAACATAGCTGTATATAGTTTCTAGCATCTAGTTTCTTTCTGCAATTTTCAAAGTGTAACAATCCGAACTATATGGATTGATTTTGGTATGTTGATTGCCGCTTCCTTAAGGGCACCCGAACTCTATGGTTACTCTTCATTTGTTACACCACTATTTATTAATATATCTGTTTTTGTCTAAAAAAAATATTATATTTTTCTTCAAAGTTAGTTAATGTAATATTATTAATGGTGTTGAGACTATGAAGACCATCCTTTGTTATTACCCCCAATAACGGAGCCAAGAAGTAGCATCTTTAGTCTACCCTGTCTTTAGTTTTGAGTGACTTTGATCAATTTTTAAAGTTGCCTTGGGAAGCCTTTCTTTTTTCATGTAGCCAAATTATGTTTGTACTTATACAATAAGTACAAGCATACTTATACAATAAGTACATCATCATACTTTAATTGCTACATATGGGAGACCAACATCTAAAAGAATGATAGAATGATAGGGTAGAGTGGATTGTCTTTAATTTGAAAGTTGTTTATGAGTGAGGCTAACAATTAGGAGCATGTGTTTTCTCCTTGAATGTAAAGGGGTTAAGGTATGCATCTATCCATGTATCTACACCTCCATACACTGAGTAGTCAAATATTTACACAAAAGGGGTCTCTTGTCTCACAAATAAAGGGGTCTCGGACATCAATTTGGTGTTTGGCTAGGTCATGGCTCATAATGCCTTATTTTCCACATGTGGGAGACCAACCTCTAAAAGAATGATAAGGTAGAGTGGATTGCTTGTAACTTGAAAACTGTTTATGAGTGAGGCTAAAAATTAGGAGCATGTTTTTCCTCCTTAAATCGAGAGGGGGTAAGGTATGCATATCTCCAGGTATCTACACCTCCATATACTAAGTTGTCAAATCTTGACACGAAAGGGGTCCCTTGTCCCACTAATAAGGGGGTCTCAAACATCAATTTGGTGTTTGTTTGGGTCGTGACTTTAAAATTATATTATTATTATTTTTAAAAATGCTTATGAATTTTCTAGATATTCCTCAAAGTTTTCTTAGAAATAGTACAAACCCAAGCTTCACAATCATACAAAATCACTAAAATAACTAACTTAATAAAAAAAATTATAAGCACAAACCTAAAAAATAATAATTATTGCACCAAGAAAGGAGAGGTGCATTCTTTAGTCCAATATTGAATAGATCATAAAGTATGTCTCATTTGTTCGCTTATAACAATGGCGTCAAGACATGTCGACCCAATATAATATCTTATATACGGCGAAAAATATAGTAATGATAAATTTTATGCGGATTTAATAATAATCATTCTCTCTCTCACACACACACACATATTTGTTGGCAAAAATACATAAAATACATGGAAACATGTATTTCTTAAGAATGCTATTTTCTTTTCTCTCATGATAAAATAAAAATTACGTTTTTTCTAAGAAAAAAAAATCATTATATCAACTAGTGGAATAAGAGCAATTTGAGACACATCTATTTGGTATCATTTTATTATTATTTTTACTCAACTCACAATGTCAATGGTGAACTAGATAATCCCGAGCATTAATTTATATTTATAAAACATGCTGAAAAATGATTTTAACTTGTAACCTTTTAAACACCAAAAAATGTGTATCTCAATTTTTTTTAAATTGTTTTTATTAATACTTAATCAATCTAAAATAAAAACAAATATATACTAATTTAACACAAGTCATAGTTTTAAATACAACTAAATGATGGGATGGTAGGTGCACGGGTGGGGGTTCACTTTGATCCGAAGGAAACCTTCTCTTGAAGTCTAGGTCAAGAAACAAATAATATAACAAAACTTTTGGCTTTGTTTCAAGGGACAAATCTTCTTATCAAAACGTGAATCAATGAAGGCATCATTATTGGTGACTCAAGAATTATAATAAACACCATGATCTCCAAAAGGCTTTTCATTAACATCAAACTAACCAAAATTCAAGAAAGAATATGGAAGAATCTAAAAGCATTGAAGGAAGTGGATTTAGAGAGAGGTAAGTTGGAAAATTTAGCTTCATCTAGGCGTGAAGGATCTATCCATATCTCAAATGGCAGGTGTGACCATGAACCTATTCCTTAGAAAAGTGGTCTTAAGGTTTGATTTAAGAAAGGGGCTTGTTATATTGGGAAATAATACCATGTTGGAACATAATCAAAATGGGTTTGAATTCATGAGAAAAGGTGTTCGCATGGGGAGGTACGTGCCTTCTTAGCTCGCTCATCCAATTGGACATGTGGTTTCATCATGGGGGTTGTGTCATGCATTCTCCACATTAATATTCCTGGCTAACTCATACCATTCTTCTCTCATCAGAGTGATTACGATGGGAACCCCATTAACTCTAAAGGATTGTTTGGAGGTTGCATTCATGGATTTTTGTCTCTGCCATGAGGATAATTCCTTGAAGGTAATCATGATGTTGCATGCAATCTCCTATGCCAAGGGTGGCAGACTTCTATAGCTGGAAAAGCCTCTTTTATAAAGTATGCAATGGAGTCTTTTATTTGTGGAAGATGCATAGGGAAAAATCATATAGTGATGAAGATTAAGGAGTTTAAATTGGTGAATTCTCGAGCATCAAAGTAGAAGTAAAAGAATGTGGAATTCATATGATTGTGAGAGGCATCCCCCAAGTGATTCCAAGTTTGACAATGATTTTGCGATTTTTCCCAATTTCTCATCAATTTGTGGTATGTATAGCAATAATTGTGCTGATGAAGAAGATTGTTGTGTACGGAAAAGAGTGGGAAGACTATATGCAAGCCATCAAAGACTCTGAAGGAAAGTGCATCTTCTGTGTCAGGATATGTGGAGCTGGGATTGCCATTTGGAAGATTGGAAGGATGTGGAAGACCAAATTCATGTAGCAAAGCATGGGGATGTTCAGTACCAATTGCCCATTCTTGGTGCAAATTATGCACAGGAGTAGGCCCACTCTGTTGATCTTAAGGAAATGATCATATAGTTGGAGGAAGCAATGAAGGCCCTCCAATTGAAGTTGAAAGAAGAAGAAATTATGGAATAATCCACCTCTCTCCAACCACTGCTCAAGATTGAAGATCAAGTCCCATGGAAATTTTAATTAGTGTTATGTGTTGTAAATAGATGGTTTTTAGGCCAGTTTGTTAGAGTTTTTAGCTACAAATATGATTATGTTAAACTTTGGCCTAGGCAATTTTTCTTTTCTCTAAGTCGGTTAGATTTTAGTTATGTTTTAACTTTCAAGCCAAAGGCCTGTGTACTAGTTGAATTATTATATTCTTATGAAGGTTTATTCTCTTCCCTTTTAATATAAAACCCACTATTCATTCCTATGAAAAGAAATCAACTAAATGAAATGTATTTAAAGAGATGATATTTAGCGAATTAAAATATGCCCATGGATTGAAAGATGCTGAAAGACATTAAGCATATACCTACAAAGTTTAGAGAAAGCAATGCCTTTCCTTTCTTTGGATAAGTTGGCTCTAAGGTTTAAGGTTTTAGTAATTCACATTGAAAATTACATAAATAATATAGAAGATAATTTTTTAAAATAATTTTGTTGATGAATTTGTACTATAAGATATTATACTTAGTGGATAATGCCTGTAAATTTTGATTTAATAACTTGAGAATGCACGATGATATGAGAACACATAGGATTTGAGAACTTGAGAATGCATAGAGATGTAATATTTTGAGGATGATGGGGATTTTTTTTAATTAATAGTGCTATGGTTAGTACCATAAGTTGACACTAGTTCCTACATTGATGGTGACGAACCTTAAGTTATTGAGTGATACTTCTTTAGAGATAGTGGATTCCACCATGTACAGAAAGTGGATTGGTTCGTTGACATATTTGACGAACATGATGCCAACTATGTACTTTACGGTGAACATATTGAGTCAGTATATGGTTGAGTTGAGACATGTCCACTTTATTGCGAAAAAGAATGAGATGAGGTACATGAAAGGTATAGTTGACTATGGAATCAGATATGTTTCAGATCGTGAGATAAGACTACAAGGCTATGTTGATTCAGATTGGGCCAATAATACCATAGATCAAATTTAGTACATAGGGATGTTGCTTCAATTTGGGATCAACCATGATCTTGTGGCTCAACAAGAGGCAAACTAGTGTGGTACTCAATACGACTGCGACAAAGTATATAACAACATGTTTATCTAGTAGCGAAGTTGTGTGGCGTTGGAAGTTGATTTTAGGGTTATTTTATCTTGAGTTGGAGGTGACTTGTATCGTTTGTGACAACCATAGTCGTATAAAGTTGTCTGAGAACCCCGTGTTTCATGACAAGTTTAAGCATATCAAAATCAAGAACCATTATATATGAGATATGGTGTAGAAGTGAGTTGTGAATATCCAATATATTGTGATAGATGAGCAGATAGTCGATTTTTTGACCAAGCTTCTGTCAAAGGTAAAGTTTGATTACTTTAGGAACACGCCTGGTGTAGTGCATAATGACTTTCCTACATGAGAGGAAGGGTTGAGTTACAAATGTGATTCCAGGGGCAGTAGCATAATGAGTGTGGAAACAACAAGTAGTCATTAATGGGCATGTTACCAATTGGGGTACAAGTCAACCTGACCTCGCACAAGGTCGGGATGCCCAACCTTCAGGGTTGGAAGACCATGTCACGTGGAGTGGTGATGCCGCTTTTGGGCTGGAGGTTCAACCTGAGTGGGTTGGAGGGTTTCTAGAATTGTGTTGGATGGCTAGTGGGTGCGGCACTAGATTTCCTAGCCCTTGTGTTTAGATGCCTAGCCACTCTGGGTTGGTTGCTTGGTGGTGCAAACCAAAAGGGCTAGTCATCGAGATTATGTGTGAGTTGGATGTTCAGTGTGTGTTAGATAGATGCCGAGTTTGATGTGAGCTAGATGAAGTCCCATAATGACATAAGGTCAACCTCAAGGCTAATTATTTTATTTATTAAATATTTAAGAAATTATTTAAAAAGTTATTTGTTTAATTAAATAAAATTTTAAACATATTTATAGAAATATAATGAAACATTTATACTTTGTAGAAAGATAAAAACTGTCTTCCTTCACAATTATAAAATAAACAAATAATTAAAATAATAATTTTGAAATTGTCATCATTTTCTTAATATTGTAGTTCTTGTTAAAGTTATGATAAACATAGATTCGAAAATATTTTTATGAAATCATTTATGCAATTACAATTCTTGTTAAATTTTGTGATAAACATAAATTCTAAAATAAATTCACTTAAGGGAGTCACATAAACATGTAAAGGTAATGGTCAAAAGTGTGAGGCAAACATAGCATCAATAGTCCAACATATATATGGGCCAAATCCACCACCCTGATGCTCTCTTTAAAGTATACTATAACTAGTATATCTATTTGGCATTTTAAAGTATTATACGAGCACTTAAATGATCCCAATAATGTTGTTTGAAAACCTTAATAAGACTCTAACAACAAATAACCCTCATAATTTTATCATGGTTGGTGTGATACTTATTGTCTTATCTTGTCACTATTATGTTTCAAATTTCTATAGGTCATCCAATTTAAATAAATTTTGTGGAGGCAACATAATTGATCTTCTCAATATTTATGATAGTTTATGTTTATCATCCTTTTTTATTATGATTTTTTTGTTGATGTTTTATGTAGTTTCATTTAGAAAATAAAAAGATTGGGACTATGGTGTAGTGTACCTGCACTATGGTGGTGATCTTACCTACACTATTATAAATGGTTGGATGTTATCAAGATTATTAGAAGAGGAGAAGATCATATAGAATATTCTAGAAGACTTCAATAAGTCATTAAAAGTTAATCATAAAGTTACAGAAAATTATTATAAATAAGTTAAAGAACAAGCCAACCTAGTAAAGTAACAAGTTAAAAGTAAACGAACTTCACTAGCGTACAAATCCGCTTAATCTCACCCAAGGTCAAGATGCCCTATTTTTAATTATATAAAAATTTAAACATATTTATAAAAATATAATGAAACATTTATACTTTGTAGAGAGATAAGAACTTTCTTCCTTTATAATTATAAAATAAACAAATAATTAATATAATAATTTTGGAATTGTCATCATTTTCTTAATATTATAGTTCTTGTTATATTTGTGATAAATGTAGATTCTATTTTTTTTAATGAAATCAATTTAGAAACTCTACTATGACCAATGCCTAGTTATTAAAATACTTTCATGATTGAATAGTATAAACAAATTTGAAATTATCATATAGATAAAGATAAATAATTAGTATATTTTAATATGTTTTATAAAATTATCATAATTTTAAAAAATATTTTTATAAAATAAATAAATAATTAAAAAGATAATTTTGGAATTATCATCATTTTCTTAATATTATAATTCTAATAATTTATAAAAACATTTTCATAAAATAAACAAATAATTTAAATGATAATTTTAGAACTTTCATCATCTTAATATTATAGTTCTTGTTAAAATAATAATAGTTCTTTACATTGGTATCAGATCCAACTCATGGGTTAATTCGGGAAGAATGTACCAGATATCACATGAATAAATTTATACATTTTGTAGTTGAATAATTCTATACATTCAACACTTATGTAATTGAATCAACATCTGTATAACCGCCCCTTCTGAAGTTTATGCAAGCCTTGCATTTTCATATAGTCATTACTCACTACATCCATACAATCTATCATAGGACATGATTTTTCCAGTCACCAACATTGTTGGAATTTCACTAAAATTTTACCTATCAAACAATATTTTTTTTTTTACTTTTTAGGTTTAACATTTCCTTTTACTAAACATTTTACTTAAATATGTACTTGTCAATAATAACGTTTAGTGTTGTAGTTTAAAAGTATCATTGAACTAAATATGGATCAAGGATACCCAACCACTTGTATTCATATTTCCTCACACAATTATGCATTCAATGGAATTAAACAATGGGCAGGCCGTGGCATTTAATATTTCAAGTGGATGGTGGCAAGTGAACACTAATGACCTAGACTTGGCTTAGAAGTTAGAACTTAAAGGCATATTGAAGTTTTTGTAAAAAATTAAACCATCAAAACAACATTCTACTAAAAACTTCAACCGTTTAACAAAACGACTTTGGCTGATTTCTACTCATATTTGACAGGAAAAAAGTTCAAAAACCAAATACCCATCAAATTCCAACTGTGGTCACCAGAGGTTAAATTTGATGGGCACCCCTACCCATTAGTTAAGAAAAAATTGATTTTGTTTCTAGAACTGCGCTGTATATAACTTTCAATAAAAAAAAAATTGTACCCTTCTCATCAATAGTATTTTTAATATTGCAGAGACCATTTAGATTCATTACATTGAGCCTTTTGCATTCTCCACGAATATCTAAACTGAACTCAATGATTCAACCTGTCTAAGTGTATAACTACATGACATCTAATTCACGAAATGTATTTTCGATCCAGATCTAACAATGGAAAATTTCATTCAGAAACAGAGGAATTTCATTTGATTTCTGAGGTTAAGTCTAGTAGACTTTGTCAACGATCTACTAGCTGGTATATTTATTTCAAACTTGCGCCAAAAACCCATTGATATTGAAACTCCAAAACCTGCAAATAATACCCAAAATGATTTCTATTTATAGAGAAAAAAATCTTTTTAGTCAAAGGATTTCAACTATTGTGAGTGTTCCACTCGTAGTTATTTCCTCAAACCATCCCATTTCCTTTCATACTCTCAACAACAAGTCCCAAACTTTTAGAATCTCTGACTAGCCACAATTCCATGGGGTTTCTTACCATGTGTAGGAATAAAGACCATGACCATGGTTTCACACAAGGTTTTTCATAAACCAGAAGAATAAAAGGCTAATCAAGAACGCATGAATGATTCACGAATAATGGTGATTGAAGGTTCTCCACAATAGTTTGCACCAAAAAGATTAACAAAACAATAAATAATTTATCCCAATTCCCATGAATTGTAGCCTTTCATTCGATTTGCAGTCATTTAAATTTTCTCTGTAGTTATGGTTTTAATAGAATCTAATGAGAGTTTGTTCATGGAATTTATTCTCTGAACAATTTTAGTACTAAATATTTGATATAAAAAACCTTAAAAAAACTTAGCTCTAAATTTGTGAGCAAACTATGAATTTCCAGCAGTAAAATGTACCTTGCAATTTTGCAACTCGTTGAAGAAAATGTTGTTGAGAGTTTGTTCATGGAATTTATTCTCTGAACAATTTTAGTACTAAATATTTGATATAAAAAACCTTAAAAAAACTTAGCTCTAAATTTGTGAGCAAACTATGAATTTCCAGCAGTAAAATGTACCTTGCAATTTTGCAACTCGTTGAAGAAAATGTTGTTGAAGGGTTCAACATTGGGTGGGTAAAAACACCTTGTTCTCTTCTGCTGCGAGCCTCCAATAAATTGATGGTTCTGCTGAATGCTTTCTTAAGTGGCCCTTTCAACCAGACGTAGTTTGTTTAAGGTGGGAGCTGGAGCCTGGATGGATTGCCACAAGTTCTGAACTACTTTCCAGTCCACCCCAGGACACTACTATTAAACCCAATATAATCAGAAATTTATTGAAAAATATGTAGCCATTGGGTTCCAATCGCATTCCAGACATAGGTTATTGGTTGGACTTTGGCCAAATTTGCTCATTTTTCATTTTTCATTTTTAGCTGCCATGATGATTTCAACAGGCCTGGAAATTGACGACCCCCATTTTGCACTGCTGAACTAAGGGTGCATTAAGCTCCTATTTATAAATTCCACTACATAGTCGCAGACCCAATAAGTTTTTGGCTCTGTTTCTGTGCAAACTATGGACACTGGGAGGTATTCTTGGCCCCCAGAGTTATCGAATCACAGTTCGCTACTGCCCACGGTTCTCAAATTACCCAACGAGTTCTCATCCACGCCCAGTTGTTCTCAATAGATCACAGCAGCTAAACTAAAGTCCACGGTAAAACCTATCGAAATTGCTGTTTGCTGAAGGGAAGTCTCCTGCTTTCTTTCTTGATCTTGCTATCCTTGGGGATGAAAAATTTGCCAGTCTGGAATCCGAACCCTAGCGGTGGCAGTGGCGGCCTGCTACAACAGACTTATTCGTATGTGGCCAGTCCAGCATCGCAACTTGCAACTTGCAAGCACTTAGCCTGGAAGCGGTGAGAGCTCCACAGGCAGAAACCCAGGGTCGAATCCGAGGCCGAAATTACAGACGCTGTCGAAGGTGTAGTGATGGAAAACATCTTCAAGATCAAGAACAATGCGCTCTGTTGCCGAATTTGAGGCCGAAATTACAGACGTTGTCGAAGCTGTAGCGATGGAAAACATCTTCAAGATCAAGAACAATGCGCTCTGTTGCCACGCGCTGGAACAGCAGAAAAAGCCTACGATGCACCAACGTGAATGTCGTCTGACCAACGTCGCTTCGGAAGCTCGGGGAAGCAAAAATGGTGGACACAGTCGCCCTTAATCGCTTCTAGGTCTCGCCATCTTGAAGAAAAACGGAGGCCTCGCCAAAGATGTCGTGAAAGGCATGAACACAGAGTACTACAAACAATGAACCAATGAACGATCCACTAGCGCCTGCTACTTCCACCATTGTCATGTAGCGTGTATTCCTGGTAAGCCGAACCGGCCTTTGAAGAGCTTGGAGCCATCCAATCTGCTAGCTTTTGGTTGGTAAACTGACACCAGCTCATTAATATTTGTAATCTTTATAATCTTTATAGTTGTTATGGATTGTATTTATATTATTTAAATAAAATATAAAAAAATATAAAAAAAATACAAATTACAAATATAATAAATGGAATAAAGTTAAAATTTTTATATATTCCATTTTGGCATACATATTTAAGTTATAATATACTCTTTCTTGACTCAAAAAAAATTATTGGCTTTTTGTAGTTGGTGTGGATCCATATCACTCTTAAAGATAAATTTCTTTCGAGAGTGTAGAGAGTGTAGCTGAATCTGTTTTATAAGAAATATGTTTTTAAAAAAAGATTTGAGTGTGTCCTTTATAAAGAAGATATAGAAGATTGTATAATTGCATCAATTTTGGAACTTTCTTGTTAAGAGGACATTGATTTTGTTGCTCCTACTTTGTTTAGTTCATCAGCTCATTGATTTATATTAGAAATGGTAGGCCATCTATTTTTCTATTTTGTGAATAGTTTGAGTAATATTATGGTTGCTTACCAAACTCAAGTATAAAGAGATGGACTACTAATCCATTGATTTTATGATTTAGATGTGTAGAGAGTGATTTCAAGTGAGATTAAAAGGAAGAAGCTTGAGTTGGTGAAAACAATTTCCTCACAAGGAGGGATTTATAATTTCTAGGATTCTCTACGAGGGTTTACACCATGCTAGGGGTGCACTTAATGTGGTGTGGGGTGACGATGAAGCCATATCCCTTTATTGTATCTTAGGTTTCTTTGATTGATTGACATTGGAGAGATTACTATACATGGATTCTTATCCTTGGGATATGTGCTAAAGAAGGAACACTTATTATAGATGTAGTAAACTTATGTAAAAATGAAATATTATACATGTCATACATGTTTAGGAGGACTGGACCTTGACATAAGAAGTGAACCTATTACTTGGAGGAGTGCTAAGTAGTAGGGGGAAAGGCACTTATTCCTGGTAGCATGGGGGGCATGTAGCATAGTTTAGGAGGTTGGGTGATCAACTTGGAGTATTTGTGGGAGGATACGCCACTTTGTTTTTTTTGTGGACCTATTACACACATGTCAAGAGAGAAAATTGAATCTTAGGATCATATCATGGAGAACATAAAACATATTGATGAGGATCACTTGACATGTTCCAACTTATTTGCCACTAGGGAGGTGGTTGGACAACCACCTTGTGACATGTGTACACCTTGAGAGCAATGGTATTCATGTAGAGATAGTACTCTTGTGGATTACATTAGTTTTCTTGTCAACTTAGTCCACTCTCTATTGTTGGGCTCCCTCACATATCTGAGAGAGAGGAAATATGGATCTCATGAAGCTCAAAATCATTGAAATATTAACCTAAATAATAAACAATTAATGCAATCATGTTGAATTTGCACGTTCCTAGAGGTCCATGAAGCAAGCAAGTTCTCTATAATGCTCCCCCATTGTTTTGACAGAATTCTCTCCCTTTCAATAAGGCCCCAAGGTTTTCTACAATTTCTTCATTCAAAATAAGATTTAAAATAAAACACCAAATATGCTTAAGGTTTTCTACAATTTCTCCATTCAAAATAAGATTTAAAATAAAACACCAAATATGCTTATTGAGAGCTTAAGTGGAATGCACTCCCATGGTTGTGATCATGTGCTCAAGATATAAATATGAGATGTGATGCTCCACTAGAAATGTACATGCGCAAAATAAATTATCTTATATGGGTGCCCATAAAAGCATTCATTTTATTAGAAATTTTATGTTGTGATGGTCATACACTTAGAAATTACTTAAAAAGTGTGCATTTTTATGGAAATTATTTATTTTTAAGGCACATATAACAAAATCTATGTATTTGAAACCTTGATGGGGTTTATAATAAATTAGACTATATATTATTTCACACATAAATGCTAACAAATTTATCAATTTCTTTTCAAGAGGTTACCTTGATTTTTTTTTATAAAAGTATATATGCTATGAATTTTTGGTTGAAATCACAATTTATTTATTAATGATTGATTAAATTATTCTTAACATTATAAAATAATGAAATGTGCTACTATTTTATTTAGCATTTTTTAAATGAAGTATTTACATAATTTACTCTTGTGAATGAAAGTGAAACAACCTTTATAACTTGTCATCGTGAAATGTCAAGATGAATATATATTTTTCAAATTTAAATTAGGATAGTCCTTAAAATGAACACTGCTTAGGTTTAATGTCAAGATGAATATATATTTTCCATTTTATAAGCTTTATATACCCAATATTTGAATATTGATATAAATAATGAAAATATTGTAAGTTAAAAACCATGATAATTATATGAATAAAAATAATATTAACAAGGTGTCCTAGCACAAAGTTGAGGGACCTTTTAGATGCAATCATAGATGTAAAAAACTCGCTCAAGTTTTTGAAAATAGAAATGCTTATGCATTTATTACATTTAGCAATGGGTGGGCCGAGGCTTGCGACGATGAAGGCCAAGCAAGATAGGAAAAGGATGACTTAAGGAATGCGTATGCGATATATGATGGTACAAGGAATCATTCAAGGCTCTTGAGTATGAGAAGATTCAACAATATCCTTATGACACTTTTTATCAATCCATGATTGTTTTCATGGCCTTGTGATAGTTCCTTAGTATGGAAAATATCTTAATGGTATCGCTATCCAATCTTGATGCCAAAGCCCATCGAGAGAGGGTTTGTGTTATGGTTTGCAAGTGTTGTTCATGATGATTGAGCCCTTGAAATGGTGTTTAGGAAGCAAGGCCCATTATTATTCTATGATGACATTGATCATACAAATAGAGACATTGCTTTTGCACAACTAACATATTGATGGCATGTAAAACACCCTTTGAGTTCAATTGTTAACCAACATAGCTCATATGTATACTAGTATATACACTAAATAGTGTATATATAGAAATGGGTATATACACTAGTGTATATATATCAATATATACCCCCAACAACAATAATTGAATTGAATTTAACGGCTCAACATGTCACTTACAAGGAATTCAATTGGGGTGAAGAAAGATGGTAACAATCACTCCTCCCAACCACTTGAAAGCTACATATAATGGACTAAACACAACTTTGTTACAATACAGTATATACCTAGTGTATATACTATACTGTAGCCAAATATATACACTAGTATATATACAACAGTGTATACACTAGTGTATGCATTGTAAATACAAAAGTGTATACACTAGTGATACACTGGTGTATATACCAGTACATACAACAATGTATATACACTGTAGTATATCTTTCGAATGGAAAATATCAATAATTCAAGGAGAATGGTCATGAACTGTCCCCATGGGACTTACATTCAATGTTGCATAAATCCTCTTATTGTCATTTATGTTTCCAAGCCTTCCTTTTCATGGAGGCACATCACAGTTGCATAAGTGTAATACCCCATTGTAACATTTTTTTGTTTTAATAATTTTATTTGATCTATGTGTGATGGGAACAAGTGATTTAATTTATATATAAATATAATTATGAAATTCAGATTTTAAACAACTATATGGTTAATTGACAAAAACTTAGGTTTAAGGGTGAATGCAAGCTAATGAGGGTCACTTTTGGCATGTTAGATGCAATACAAAACTGAAAAATCAGGAATTCCTTAACTTAGTTGTATTGTTTGAGATACTTACACAAAATATCCTTCTTTGAGTAAAAAAAATTAAATGTAGGAAATTGAATCATGTTTTCGAATATATAAGTTTCATTTTTTCTAATAGTCACTTTTTATTTTTTACGAAAATGATAAGGTATATGTTTTTTTGGGTGCAACCTTTGAGGGCCTAAATGATGGTTTCGGGTTACACAAATTTGCATGCATGTAAAGAACTTATAGCACTAGTGTAGTGCTATTTTTCGAAAATAAAATTAGTAATTTTTATTGATTTTTTTATAATTATCTAAGTGATCATTCCTAAAAATGGTACATCTTTTCTGGGTGCAGCCTTTGAAGGTCTTAACAAAATAATCATGCAATGGGTTTTTTATAGAATGTAGAGGTCAATGTCTTCCAGTGCACCATATAATTTCTTTTTAAAACGATTACGAATTGACAAAGTTATGGAAAAAACACTAAAAACATGTTTTTGAGTTAAGGAGTTAGGACACAATAGAAATTGAAAATAAAATAGGAAAATATAATATTTTTTAATAAAAATTACATATTTAGAATCTGCAGAAAAAATATTATTTATGTTTAAGATTTCGTCAAAAATGATTGTGTGTAGCAAGGTTGAAGGGGAGTGGGGATTGAGAGCACTATTAAGAGGAGAAGTGGTGTTGAAGACGTATAGGGTTAGAAGCAGTACACGAGACTTGAGTGACGAAGGGGGATAAGGTGGTGGGGAGGAAGTGGGTGATGTTTTGATGAGAGAGAGGATTGGTGAATGGAATGGTGGATTTGGAGTATTAGAGGAGGAATAGGATGTGTTGGAGGAGAGAGGCGAAGGAGGGTGAAGTTGAAGAGATGGGAATGAGATGCGATAAAACATAGAATATGGGTCATAATGAGGTAGGGGGTTGAGGAGAAGGGATAAGTTGAAAACATAGAGTAAGGGAGTATGAGAGAGAGAGAGAATGATGTAGAGAGAGTGTGAGAGAGAATAATATAAAGAGGGAGGAGGGGTAGTGAGGGAGGGATGGAGATACAGTGAAGGAAAGAGATAGCGAGGGAGGGATAGAAGGTGTGTGTGTATGATGGGGGGGAGTCGAGGGGGGTAGACACAAGGAATGAAAGGAGGCAGGGACACACATGTAGAGAGAGAGAGAGAGAGATGGTGTCAAAGACGGAGGGTGGAAGGTTGATAGATGGAGAGAGAGGGAGGTTATGAATGGGAGAAACATGGAGAGGAGGGGTGAAAAGAGATAGGGAGGGAGGGATACAATTTGAGAGGGAGAGAGAGGATATGGTAGAGGGATAATGGCACGGAGGGCTAGTAATTAAGGAAGAAGGGAGGGAGAGATTGATAGAGGGAGTTAAATAGAAGGTGAAGAGAGAGGGAGAGACAATGAGAGTTTGTGAGAGAGGGGGCAACACACACGCGCACACACACACACAGAGAGAGAGAGAGAGAGAGAGAGAGAGAGAGAGAGAGAGAGAGATTATGTGGGAGAGAGGGGGATGGGTGAGAGATAGAGGGAGAGGGTGAGGGGTGAGAAATAGAGAGAGAGTGATGGAGGGAAGGATATTGAGGGAGGTATAGAGAAGGTGGAGAGACGTTATGATATATGGGAAGTGAGGGATGGATGCACACACACATAGAGATATAGAGAGAGGGAGGAGCGACACACACACACACACACACACACACAGATTGTGTGGGGTAGAGGGAGGGAGGAGTGAGTGACAAAGAGAGAGGGGTGAGGGGTGAATGATAGAGAGAGTGATATGGATGGAGGGATAGCGAGGGAGGTATAAAGAAGGTGGAGAGAAGTTCTTGAACCTCCTCTATCTCTGTTTGGCCTATGTGGGGCTTTGATCTGGATTTTATTATTGCATATTTTGTTTTTCCCAAGGGATGATGGGGATTGCTCAGGAGAAGAGAGGAATCCAAAACTTCATAGTAGGTATTGATAAACTTTTGCATCTTTTTCTTCAAGACTTCAAATTTGTATGTATATACCAGTATGTAGACAAGTGTATATACCACCAATATATACACTAGTGTATATACTGATATATACACTAGTGTATATACCAATATATACACTAGTGTATATATCAGTATATACGCTAGTAATATACACTACTTTATATACCAGTATATACACTAGTGTATATATTAGTTTATACACTAGTGTATATTACTCCTGTATATAGACTAGTGTATATATCAGTATATTTATTATTGTATGGGACTCAAAAATACTTGAATGAGACTCAAATGGACCCATTATCAACATTTTCAACATTATTTTGCATGCCTTTGGGGACTTTGAGTACTACTTTTAGATGTAAAAAATACTTTTGAACACCATGTATATTTCAAATAGCATCAACATGTTTCAATGGTGAATTCACACTTTTGGGCAAAGTAAACAAAAAAATATTGAAGTTGTCCCCCTCATATTTTAACAATGACAATATATATACTAGTGTCACCCTCAGTATATCTAGTATAATGTGTACACTAATAATATATACCGATGTATACACTAGTGTATATGCCTATGTATTATATATACACTAATGTATATACCAATGTATTAGTATATAGTAGTGTATATACAAATGTACTGGCATATACTAGTGTATATACTGGGTATATACACTAGTGTATATATATATACCTAGGTATCAATTGGTATATACACTAATGTATATATGTAGTATATACCAATACATTTGTATATACACTAGTGTATATACTGATATATACACCTAGTATATACCAATGCATCTGTATATACACTAGTGTATAAACTGATATATACACTACTAGTAATACAATAGTGTATATACTAGTCTATAAACTAGTAATATACACTAGCGTATATACTGGTATATACACTGGTAATATACACTAGTGTGTGTGTATATATATATATAGAGAGAGAGAGAGAGAGATTGTGAGTTAGGGTTGTGTGAGAGAGAGAGAGATTGGGAGTTAGGGTTGAGATAGAGAGAGAGAGGGATAGGGAGGTGGTTAGTGGAAGGGAAAAGAGACAAACGATGTGTGTGTGTGTGTGTGTGTGTGAGAGAGAGAGAGAGAGAGAGAGAGAGTAGAATACGTAAAAGAGTGTGAATTCTTGAAGAAAAAGATGCAAAATATTACCAATATCTACTATGAAGTTTTAGATGCCCCAAAGACTGGAAGAAAGAGATAGGGACAGAGAGAGAGAGAAATATTGGATGGGGCGGTAGTTAGTGGAAGGGGAGAGAGATAGACGATTCATATTTAACACATTATATATAATTATAATTTTTAACTTGTATGAAATCTATACTTCTGGTCATTGGCTGTATATTTTCGCAACAATGGGATGAAAGGATATATTTTTTTTTATGTTGTTTCTTGTTTTCAATACTAGTGTCAACTTCTTTGGGGGATTGTTTGTATTGATTCACAGCGTTCATGCTCCATTCACAGATGGAATCTGCAACAATATATCAAGAAGGGTCATCTCAATTTCCCTTCCCTATAAAGGCCTATCAGAAAGCCTTTCCACTACAATAGGAAGCATGTCTCCCTAGAGATGCTCAATATTCTGGGCAATCAGTTATCTGGCACTATTACTCTCCAAATCACCAGCTGCACAAATCTTCGTCAACTCAATATTTCCCACAATTTATTCACGGGCTTCATCTCTCGAGATACCTGAAACTACAGTCTTACTACCATTCTTCTATATATGTGCATTTTTCCTTATGTATATGCACATCTAATTCCCGCCTTCTGTGTATGTGCATATACGGAAGAGAGCTTATGTATATGCACATTTCACCTTCCATAAATGCACATTTATAGAAGGCAAAAATGTGCATATACAAAAGCTCTCTTCCATATATGCGCATTTTTCCTTCTGTAAATGCACATTTACAGAAGGCAGAAATGCGCATATACGGAAGACAAGAATAAAGAGAGAGGGAGGGAGAGAGAGAGATTGGATGGGGAGGTAGTTAATGGAAGGGAAGAGAAACATATGATGTGTGTGTGTGTGTTTGTGTGTGTGAGAGAGAGAGAGAGAGAGAGAGAGAGAGAGTAGTAGACATGAAAGAGTGTGAAGTATTGAAGGAAAATATGCAAAATTCGACCAATATTTCTTGTGTATATGCACTAGAATATACACTAGTATATAGTGTATATAATATACACTAGTATACTAGTGTACAAGTGCAGGAGAAGGAAATGGTGAGGGTGTCAGGTTGAATATAGAAGAAGAAGGATAGAAAGTCATTAAAGGACTTGTTGGAGGAGAAGATGATCCATTAGTGGTAGTGGCAATTCTACTAGATACTAAAGTGTACTAGCCGCAATACACTTTGCTTATATAATACTAGTCACAATACACTTTGCTTATGTAGCATTATGGCATAATACACTTTCACTTCTATAATACTATCCACAATACTACCATCCTAATTGTAGTTGGAATAACCAAGAACTTTACTGGCACCACTAGAGGCATATATGAGTTCATAAGAAAATGAATCTTGAAGGTACCTAAGCACATGCCTAGTAGCAATCCAATGTCTATGTCTAGGATTATACATGATCTAACTCACATCATAACATATAACATGTATACAATGTATCAATCACATTAAGGGACCAATGAGATACTATACTTAGTAGAATCCACTAGATCTAATCCAGAATTTGACTCATGTAGTTACCTCAAACTAGAAACTAACAGTGTGGTCATGGATTTGCAATCCATGATATACCAAACCTTCACAACGTGACATCAATTGTAGGATTTATTTGCAAAAGGAAAATCTCATCTTTCCTTTTCCAAACTTCAAGACCAACAAAGTAGTGCTAAGACTCAAGTCTTCGAACTCAAAAGTGAGCTCCCTATTGCACCAAGCTATGAGATGTTCCTCTCTATTAAATTATGTATATACGCATGCATATATGTAAGAGTTATTCTAGATATGTGTGCGTGTATATACACCAGTGTATATACCTAGCCTCTCTCATAGCCTAGTATATACACCAATGTATATACCTAGTGTATATACTAGGTATATACATTGGTGTATATACCAACATATATACCAGTATATACACTAGCCTAGTATATACACCTATGTATATACCTAATGTATATACTAGGTATATACATTGGTGTATATACCAAAATATATACCTAGTGTACATACACTATATACACCAATGTGTATATAACTAGTATATACAACAATGTATATACCTAGTATATACACCAGTGTATATACCTAGTGTATATACTAGGTATATATATTGGTGTATATACCAACATATATACCTAGTGTACATATGCTATATACACCAATGTGTATATAACTAATATATACACTAGAATATACACTAGTGTATATACTAGTGTATATATCATATACACTGGTGTATATACCTAACATATATACCAAGTATAGGCATATATACTTATTATATATGTACATATATACCTGGTGTACATACACTATATACACCAATGTGTATATAACTAGTATATACACTAGTGTATATACTAGTATATATACCTAGTGTATTTACCAAGTATGTACACTATGTATATATAGCATATACACCAGTGTTTATACCTAGCCTATATACCATGTATATACAATATATACTAGTATATACACTGGTATATACATGGTATATATACTAGGTATATATACCTAATGTGGCATAGTTTAGGAGGTTGGGTGATCAACTTGGAGTATTTGTGGGAGGATACACCACTTTGATTTTGTTTGTGGACCTATTACACACATGTCAAGAAAGAAAATTGAATCTTAGGATCATATCACGGAGAACATAAAACATATTGATGAGGATCACTTGACATGTTCCAACTTATTTTGGAGAGTGTGCCACTAGGGAGGTGGTTGGACAACCACCTTGTGACATGTGTACACCTTGAGAGCAATGGTATTCATGTGGAGATAGTACTCTTGTGGATTACATTAGTTTTCTTGTCAACTTAGTCCACTCTCTATTGTTGGGCTCCCTCACATATCTGAGAGAGAGGAAATATGGATCTCATGAAGCTCAAAATCATTGAAATATTAACCTAAATAATAAACAATTAATGCAATCATGTTGAATTTGCATGTTCCTAGAGGTCCATAAAGCAAGCAAGTTCTCTATAATGCTCCCCTGTTGTTTTGACAGAATTCTCTCCCTTTCAATAAGGCCCCAAGGTTTTCTACATTTTCTTCATTCAAAATAAGATTTAAAATAAAACACCAAATATGCTTAAGGTTTTCTACAATTTCTTCATTCAAAATAAGATTTAAAATAAAACACCAAATATGCTTAAGGTTTTCTACAATTTCTTCATTCAAAATAAGATTTAAAATAAAACACCAAATATGCTTATTGAGAGATTAAGTGGAATGCACTCCTTGATCCATCCTCGTCGCTGTCGTACTGGCTTGGTTGGTTCTCCTCAACTCGATCCTCCTCCAGTTGTGTAGGATTAAGTGGAATGCACTCCCATGGTTGTGTATGCTTTGGGATCATGTGCTCAAGATATAAATATGAGATGTGATGCTCCACTAGAAATGTACATGCGCAAAATAAATTATCTTTTATGGGTGTCCATAAAAGCATTCATTTTATTAGAAATTTTATGTTGTGATGGTCACACACTTAGAAATTACTTGGTGTGCATTTTTATGGAAATTATTTATTTTTAAGGCACATATAACAAAATCTATGCATTTGAAACCTTGATGGGGTTTATAATAAATTAGACTATATATTATTTCACACATAAATGCTAACAAATTTATCAATTTCTTTTCAAGAGGTTACCTTGATTTTTTTTATAAAAATATATATGCTATTAATTTTTGTTGAAATCACAATTTATTTATTAATAATTGATTAAATTATTCTTAACATTATAAAATAATGAAATGTGCTACTATTTGATTTAGCATTTTTTAAATGAAGTATTTACATAATTTATTCTTGTGAATGAAAGTGAAACAACCTTTATAACTTGTCATCGTGAAATGTCAAGATGAATATATATTTTTCAAATTTATATTAGGATTAGTCCTTGAAATGATCATTGCTCAAGTTTAATGTCAAGATGAATATATATTTTCCATTTTATAAGCTTTATATACCAAATATTTAAATATTTATATAAATAATGAAAATATTGTAAGTTAAAAACCATGATAATTATATATATATAAATAATATTAACAAGGTGTCCTAGCACAATGTTGAGGGACCTTTTAGATGCAATCATAGATGTAAAAAACTCACTCAAGTTTTTGAAAACAGAAATGCTTATGTATTTATAACATTTAGCAATGGGTGGGCCGAGGCTTCCGACGATGAAGGCCAAGCAAGATAGGAAAAATATGACTTTAGGAATGCGTATGCGATATATGATGGTACAAGGAATCATTCAAGGCTCTTAAGTATGAGAAGATTCAACAATATCCTTATGACACTTTTTATCAATCCATGATTGTTTTCATGGCCTTGTGATAGTTCCTTAGTATCGAAAATATCTTAATGGTATCACTATCCAATCT
Source organism: Pseudotsuga menziesii (assembly GCA_001517045.1). Taxonomy (NCBI): domain Eukaryota; kingdom Viridiplantae; phylum Streptophyta; class Pinopsida; order Pinales; family Pinaceae; genus Pseudotsuga; species Pseudotsuga menziesii. Next base: position 211,504 of record LPNX010176653.1, on the reverse strand, counting down.
TGATGCCAAAGCCCATCGAGAGAGGGTTTGTGTTATGGTTTGCAAGTGTTGTTCATGATGATTGAGCCCTTGAAATGGTGTTTAGGAAGCAAGGCCCATTATTGTTCTATGATGACATTGATCATACGAATAGACACATTCCTTTTGCACAACTAACATATTGATGGCATGTAAAACACCCTTTGAGTTCGATTGTTAACCAACATAGCTCATATGTATACTAGTATATACACTAAATAGTGTATATATAGAAATGAGTATATACACTAGTGTATATATCAGTATATACCCCCAACAACAATAATTGAATTGAATTTAACGGCTCAACATGTCACTTACAAGGAATTCAATTGGGGTGGAGAAAGATGGTAACAATCACTCCTCCAACCACTTGAAAGCTACATATAATGGACTAAATATATATAATGGACTAAATACAACTTTGTTACAGTACAATATATACCTAGTGTATATACTATATTGTAGCCAAATATATACACTAGTATATATACAACAATGTATACACTAGTGTATGCATCGTATATACAACAGTGTAAACGCTAGTGATACACTGGTGTATATACCGGTGTATATATTGATACATACAACAATGTATATACACTGTAGTATATCTTTCGAATGGAAAATATCAATGATTCAAGAAGAATGGTCATGAGCTGTCCCCATGGGACTTACATTCAATGTTGCATAAATCCTCTTACTGTTATTTATGTTTCTAAGCCTTCCTTTGCATGGAGGCACATCAAAGTTGCATAAGTGTAATACCCCATCGTAACATTTTTCTGTTTTAATAATTTTATTTGATTTATGTGTGATGGGAACAAGTGATTTAATTTATATATAAATATAATTCTGAAATTCAGAGTTTAAACAACTATATGGTTAATTGACAGAAACTTAGGTTTAAGGGTGAATGCAAGCTAATGAGGGTCACTTTTGGCATGTTAGATGCAATAGAAAACTGAAAAATCAGGAATTCCTCAACTTAGTTGTATTTTTTGAGATACTTACACAAAATATCCTTCTTCGAGTAAAAAAAATTAAATGTAGGAAATTGAATCACGTTTCTGAATATATAAGTTTTATGTATTTAAAATTTTTATAACTATGTCAAGTTTCATTTTTTCTAACAGTCACTTTTTATTTTTTAGGCAAATGATAAGGTATATGTTTTTGTGGGTGCAACCTTTGAGGGCCTAAATGATGGTTTTGGGGTACAAAAATTTGCAGCCATGTAAAGAACTTATAGCACTAGTGCAGCGCTATTTTTCAAAAATAAAATTAGTAATTTTTATTGATTTTTTTATAATTATCTAAGTGATCGTTCCTAAAAATGGTACGCCTTTTCTAGGTGTAGCCTTTGAAGGTCTTAACGAAATAATCATGCAATGGGTTTTTTATAGAATGTAGAAGTCAGTGTCTTCTAGTGCACCATATAATTTATTTTTAAAACGATTACGAATTGACAAAGTTATGGAAAAAACACTAACAACATGTTTTTCAGTTAAGCAGTTATGACACAATAGAAATTGAAAATAAAATAGGAAAATATAATATTTTTTAATAAAAATTACATATTTAGAATCTGCAGAAAAAATGTTATTTATGTTTAAGATTTCATCAAAAATGATTGTGTGTAGCCAGGGTGAAGGGGAGTGGGGATTGAGAGCACTATTAGGAAGAGAAGTGGTGTTGAAGACGTATAGGGTTAGAAGCAATACACGAGACTTGAGTGACGAAGAGGGATAAGGTGGTGGGGAGGAAGTGGGTGATGGTTTGATGAGAGAGAGGATTGGTGAATGGAAAGATGGATTTGGAGTATTAGAGGAGGAATATGATGTGTTGGAGGAGAGAGGTGAAGGAGGGGGAAGTTGAAGAGATGGGAACTAGATGCGATAAAACATAGAATATGGGTCATAATGAGGTAGGGGGTTGAGGAGAAGGGATAAGTTGAAAACATAGAGTAAGGGAGTATGAGAGAGAGAGAGAGAATTATGTAGAGAGAGTGTGTGAGAGAATAATATAAATAGGGAGGAGGGGTAGTGAGGGATGGATGGAGATACAGTGAAGGAAAGAGATAGCGAGGGAGGGATAGAAGGTGCATGTGTGTGTGTGTGAGAGAGGGGGGGGGGGGGGGGGGGGGGGGGGGGGGGGGCGTGGTAGACACAAGGAATGAAAGGGGGTAGGGACACACATGTAGAGAGAGAGAGAGAGAGAGAGAGAGAGAGAGAGAGAGAGAGATGGTGTCAAAGACGGAGGGTGGAGGGTTGATCAATGGAGAGAGAGGGAGGTTATGAATGAGAGAAACATGGAGAGGGAGGGTGAAAAGAGATAGGGAGGGAGGGATACAATTTGAGAGGGAGAGAGAGGATATGGTAGAGGGATAATGGCATGGAGGGATGGTAATTAAGAAAGAAGGGAGGGAGAGATTGATAGAGGGAGGTAAATAGAAGGTGAAGAGAGAGGGAGAGACAGAGGGATTTGTGAGTGTGTGTGTGTGTGTGTGTGTGAGAGAGAGAGAGAGAGAGAGAGAGAGAGAGAGAGATTATGTGGGAGAGAGGGGGATGGGTGAGAGACAGAGGGAGAGGGTGAGGGGTGAGAAATAGAGAGAGGGTGATGGAGGGAAGGATATTGAGGGAGGTATAGAGAAGGTGGAGAGACGTTATGATATATGGGAAGTGAGGGAGGGATGCACACACACATAGAGATATA